>CBVK0100562496.1:445-10614 GCA_900067695.1 Picea abies
ACACTAACAGGAGCTAGCTCCTTCCTCGCCTGTGACCATGGGTTGTGACCCAGGGCTTACCCTCCTGGGGCTTGGCAACTTTGGAACCTTCAGTCAGGACCAGATCAATAAACCTCATCCTCATTCATGATAAAAAATCACGGTCCAATTTGAGACTCCGCACTTTGGGAGTTTGACACTTTCAACCTCCGCTTTCCCCTGGAGTACTCTATACGTGAAGTTATAGATCAGGCGCGACATGCCCAACTCAAATCAATGGCTCTAGTCCACTTTGGGACTTTGGCCTTTGGAAGTCTCAACTTCCCCTGCTTTCTTCCTCTCGGAATGCTTTCACCCAGATTTCATGATCTACTGACGTGTGTCCTCTTTCATATCGACGGCTATGAATCGCTTTGGCTCTTTGGGATTCAGAATTTTCAAACTCTATGCTTCACTTTCTCCCAGATTTCTTTCACCTGGAGTTGATGATCTGTCAACACATGTCTCTCACAGATTAGTGTTTTTGGATTGCTTCGGCTCTTCAAGATTCAAGAGTTTCAAACTCTCTAGCTTGACTTTCTCCCAGAGTGTCAATCCTCTGAAACACTATGAGATATACTGTCGTGTGTCTTCTTGGATCAATGATTGATATGTAATATGACCTTTAGGATTTTGGGAGTTCTCAACCCAACAAAAACTATCACATATGTTTCCTCTGGAGTGCTCAGTCTCTGTACTGCACAATCTATCACCACGTGGCGAAATACTATAAAAAGACACGTGGCCTAATCAGGTGGGTGACACATGTCACATTCTAACTGACATTTCAATCCTCCACATGTTCATAACTCATTGAAATATGGAACACATCGCATTGGTCCAGGTCATCCCAGGTGACATTCGCGAGCCACATCATTTCATAATTTTAGGCTTCGAAAGATTTTATGCTTGCACTCCTCAAGTCTCCTGAACTCCAAATTTCTAAACTGCTTGACCTTTTGGGGTCAACATCACCTATAAGAAATGTCATCATCCCCCACCACTTTGACTTTTTGGGCTTCATAGATTCGAGCTTCTGGAGTTTCCATACTATCACACTCCAAGTCCCCCGAACTACGAAATCCCAAACTAGCCAATCCACCAACACGTGTCTCCCTTATCGTACAGTCCATATTAACTCTAGAATTGGGGTAGTTCCTGCCTTAGTGATTTTCTCTACAAAACCTTCCAGAGTACTAAGTCTCTGAAGAAAGCGATATAGCACCGTGTGTCCTTGTTGATGGACGGTCCAAATGAACTTTGGCCTTTGGGAGTTCTTCTTTTCACATTCGTCTTTCCTCCGATGTGGTTATTAGCCAGAGTGAATGATCTCTTGCCATGTGTACAACTTGATCAATGGTATGCATCTACTCCATCTCTTCATAGTTTCGAGTTTCGGGATTCCTTTACTCACTGAGCTTCTTCTAGTTTCCTCTTAGAGAATGAGATCACATGTAATGTGTCCCCTACTTGAATACCAATGACCACGAGTGATTGCAGAGACTCAACTAACTCACTCTTTAATTTTCTTTCTCATCTCTACAAAGAGAAGATGCTCATCCATAGTGGGATCGATATCCACCGTTCATCTATTGATCTAGCAAAATTAATGATCCTGAGCAATTGCGTGCTCACAACCTGCAGAAAATTTAATTTTCTCCCCAATCCCTGTAATGCCTCCCCACTGTCGATTTCTCTTCAACGATATCTGATGGTTGTGACTTAAGCTTTGCTTCTCCTTCATCAAACGACCCTTGTTCACCTTCCCTTCTATCCAACAATCCTAGATCTCTCTTGATCCCTCAATGGTGATCGCTCCAAAATTCAAAAGGGACGGTCATGATCCTTTGGACCCTTACAAAGGATCTCTGACATTCTAGCTCCTACCTACATTCTGCAATGCCATTCCTCCTGATTTTTTCAACTTCACGCTCAAAATTCGATCTCAACCATGAGACTATGACCAACATACCCAACCCATATCGGCCTGGTGCTTCAACCATAAGCTATGATACCAATATGTAACACACCGTGCCACCCACAGGCCGAGGTACGCTACCTTCAAACCCACCCTTGGACTTCTTTCTCTTACGGATACCTTTTTAAATTAATAAGGATGCATAAAATAAAATATCTAACTACATGCAAAACAATAAATAGCAAGCATGCATATTATAAAGATTCAATTAAACAATAAATAAATACACAACAGAATGCATTCATATACAGATAAATAATACCATAATAGAGAGAACTTATATTTATAAGAGAAGACAACAACTGGATGCAGACCAAGGACATTCCACCCAACTGTAGACACTACTTCTCCAAATCTCAACAACAATGTCACCCTCAAGCCAAGGCTATGAATCCATGAGCACAGTTCTAGAGTGTTACTTAGCTTCCTAAAATGGTCGTCACTCAAGTTCTCACAAGCTTTTCCAACACTCACAAAAATACAAGTACCCATCTCTCTTCTACCCACCTTGCACCGCCCAAGAGAAGGGAACTCCACCCTTCTCTGCCATGCAGTCCCTCACATAGTCCTTCTCCTTCCATGGCTCCAACACAAATGGTCTAGAATATCCATGCTGGAACTCTCAAGACTCGCATCTGTGAACAAAGATGTACATAGGCCAATGCATCTTAGACATGTAGGCCTCAAGTCATGGATGGATTACACTAGCGACCTCTACAGCCAATGATACCATTGATTCTCTTCAATGGTTTGTTTCCTTTCCCCAAGATAAGACATGGATGAGGCAGATGAATGGGTGGTGGAAATTAATGGAGTGAGATCTCCACCCAAGGTGTGAAATAATGAATAATCAGTGAATGAATGTGTGAGGGAAATAATGGAATGAAATAAGAAGTGAATGAGCGAATGAACCAACCCCCCAATCAGACCAGGGATGAGTTTACTTATTTTTGTGGGGAATCAAGAACCTCCTGGCCTCCCCTAAGAATCTCATGTAATTGATCCACTCTCTTAGAACAAAGGGTAATTAAAATGAGAACAAAAATTTATCCCCTCAATCCCCCTCTCTTGTGGAATCATAGCCCCCTATAACTCTAGTCCTTCTCCGTCCAACAACCAACAATGTATTTATTATTATTAATGATCAAAACATTGCCTTTCTTAGGCACACTAGCCTTTTAATAATTGTTTGGAACCTCTGACCTCTCAACATTGTAACAATACATTATTTAAAATGGGGATTCAAAACCCGGGGTGTTACAGTTCTCCAAAAGTGTCCCATGAACTTGGTATCTATGTTTGATACTATGCTCCTTGGAAAACCATGCAATCTCACAACCTCCTTGAAAAATAATTCTTCTATGTGAGTATCATCATTGGTTTTATGGAATGGTATGAAGTGTGCCATATTTGAAAATTTTTCAACCACCACAAATATAGAATCAATCCCCCTCTGGGTTCTTGGCAATCCCAACACAAAATCCATGCTTATTGCATCCCATGGCCTATCTAAAATGGGAAATGGATGATACATACCAGTGTTATATTTCTACCCTTTAGCATACTCGCAAAATCTGCATTTGTCCACAAAATTATTCACATCGGATCTCATACTTGTCGAATGGTATGAGGAACTTAACTATGCATAAGTGTTTCCATAGCCTAAATGTCCAGCCAATCCTCCACTGTGTTTTTTTTCAACAGGTTGTCTCTCATTGAGAATCTCATAATATAGATTTTTATTATTTTAATTAGGTACTCTATCCATTGGCTTATGTCCCTTAGCAAAGGGTTCTTACATGCTTCATAAGCCTCTTTAAAATCTTGATCTTCACGATACATTTCCTTAAGGTGTTCAAACCCTAAGGTCTCCACTTGAAAATCCTACATAATCAAACCTCTCTTCCTCAAAGCATCAACAACCTTGTTAGCACTACCACTAATGTGATTAATAACAAAATTAAAATTATGCATGAATTCTACCCATTTAGCATGTCTTTGGTTGAACTTCTCCTATCTGGTTATTAATTGTAGAGTATGATTATCAATGTATACAAAAACCTCCTTTGGAACAAGGTAGCACCTCCTCTTTTTGATATCTTGTATCACAACATAAAATTGTTTGTCATACATGGAATACTTCCTCTTGGTGTCATTCAACTTATCACTAAAATAATCAACAAGCCCATTGTCTTGGTTCAAGACTACACCAATAGCTACTCCACTGGCATCACACCTTGAAATATCTTCTTAAATTATGGCAGAACCAAAATCGATATTTTTTGTATCTTCTCCTTCAATACTTTGAATCTTTTTTCATCTTACTTTTTCCAATTGAAATACTTGTGCTTTTTATTTATAGTGTCCATTAAGGGTGCACAAATGCCACTGAAATTCCTGATGAATTTCTTGTAAAATATTGCTAATCCATGGAAGCTTCTCACCTCAAATATGATTCTTGAAGAAGGCCATTCTTTGATTTCCCTCAACTTTTCTAGATCCATATTCAATTGATTTGAAGAGATCACAAAATCCAAATATAATATTTTTGTCTTCATGAAAGAAGATTTCTTCAAATTTATCAACAACTTCTCTTGCTACAACCTCCTCATCACTAGCGTCAAGTGCCTTAAGTTATCTTCTTCATTTTTAATGAAGACTAGGATATCATCCAAATATACATTTACAAACTTACCTGTGAAATCATTTAGTACTTCATTCATTAAGCCAACTGGCATAAAACACCAAAAATACAATCCTTCATTTGTCTAGAATGTTCTCTTCCATTCATCTCCCTCTCTCATCCTTATCTGATGATATCCACTCTTCAACTCTATCTTGGAAAAATAATTTTCTCCACTCAAGCAATCCATCAAATCATCCATTCTTGGTAAAGGCAATCTATACATGATGGTAATCTTATTGATGGCCCTAAAATCTATGCACATTCTCCATCCTCCATCTTTCTTTGGACTCAACACAATTGGTACTATACATGGACTCAAACTTTCTCTTACCAAACCTTTATCCAACAACTCTTGGACTTTCTTCTTGACCTCTTCATTTTCTTGAGGTGTCAACCTATATGCTTCTTTATTTGGTAGAATTTCTCCTCAAAAAAGTTCGATGAAATGATTGATACTCCTAATGCATGGTAAAGAGCGAGGTAACTCATCCACCACGATGTCAGCAAAATTATCCAAAAACTCTTAAGTCTCTATAGGCAGATCATCCACAAAAGCACTTGTAAGGATGACTCTAGGATTTCTTACCATAGTAAATTGCATCTCATGTTCCTTCTTGACTTCATTGAAGAGTTACTTCCCACTCATGAGAAGTATTCTTGGGATAACTTCTTCCTTCAATTTCTTATCCTCCATCAAAAACAACATATGTGTACAACCATTCTTCTCAAGGGTGTAAGTATTCTTTCACCCACCATGTATGACATTTCTGTGAAATTTCCACGGTCTTCCCAATAGAACATGAAAAATTTCCATGGGTATTACATCACATAGAATCTCATATTTATAAGATCCTATCCTAAATTCAACATTGCACTGATGAATTACCATGACTTGGTGTCCCTTCTACAACGACGATACCTTGTATGGGTCCATATATGCATTTTTCTCTAGCTCCAACTTTTCCACCAATTCTGTGGACACTAAATTAACTGTGCTCCCGTAGTCTATGATCACTTTGCATACCCTGTATTTGGTCTTGCAGGAAGTCCTGAACAAATTATTTCTTTGAACTGGCTATTTTGCTTCTTTTTCTGGATTTCAAAGAACTTTCCTCATCATAAGGGATTTCCCATCTTCCACTTCTTTTGCCTCAACATTCCTTCTTTGAGCTTCAGAAATGTCAGCTTCTCCACCTCCTTATTTCTTCTTCCCTTGAGGACATCCCCAAGACATATGCCATGTCTTTTCACATGCATAACATTTCAATTATCCTCCTCTGCCTCTTCCTCTTCCTCAAGAAAAAGAGTTTCTTCCACCATATTTTCCACCTCTGGAACTTCCTTCTCTTTCTATATGACTGTGATACTTCCCAGCTTTAGTTTTGGGTTTCTAGAACTTCTCTCAAATAGTTCCCTTTCCTCTGATTGGAATCCTTCCTCTGTTTCATTGGATTTGTTTCCTAGCCAACTTCTCCTCTACTTTCAGTGCTAACCAATAATCATCTTCGACCATTCACATTGACATCATACTGATTTCCTCCTGAATTTCATACCTCGGGCCATTAATATACCTAGAAAATTTTTCCTCATTGCTCTCTTGATGTCCTTATCTACTTTTCAATCTATAAAATTCCTCAATGTACTCCTTCACAGATAATCACTTTTGTCTAAAGTTATACAATCTCCTGAACAAATTGATCTGGTAGTATTTGGGTATGAACTTAGATTTCAATTTAGCTACCATAGTATCCCAGTTTTTTATTTTTTTCTTACCTTTGTGCCTTCTGTCAGCTTGCAATTCATCCCACCATAGTGCTTCATATCCCTTCAATCCAATAAAAACATTCTTCACCTTCTTTTCATCCTTGATCTCTTCATAATCCAATTAATTTTCTAAGGATCGTATCCAATCTAGTAGGTCCTCAACATCCAAGTTTACTTCATACATTTGGACTTCCATTTTTTCCCTGGCTCCCATTTTTAAAACCACTTTCAAAAAGCATTCTTCTACAATGTATCCTTCTACAGATCCTTCAACTTCCATCTCTTCACTCTCAGCTTCGTCGATGCCACCAACATCATGTTCTCTTCTCTACACTGTCTCCATGGCATCTAATCTCGCACAGATTTTCCTCATTTCACATTCCATATTTGGATTTGCTATAGGTATCTCTACACATCTTCTAGGAGACATAATTCCAAACTTTATTTCAAGCAGAGCCTAAATTCGGGCTCTAATACCACTTGATGCATAGCCCCTCTCTCGATTAGGGCCCATGCGACCTCCTGGTCTAAGGATCATCAAATTCGAGAGCTTAAATTAGCTCACGGGATCTTTTCGAGCCCAAATTCCACTACAAAAGCCTTCCAACTACCGCCTAAATGCTAGTTCATGCCTTTGGAGTCCTCGAACACTAAAATAACCTCCTCAGAGATCGAGTGATGAACGTGGGCCAAAATTTCTCTTCTCGAAAGTTTTGGGACTTCGAGGATGACACACTTTGGGAATTCCCACAAGTCAGAACCACAAACATTATGAACGCCTCAGTGTCAAACCAACGGACTAACAAACAAAGAGATTGATGACCTGAATGCTCAAAACTCACCAACCCCCAAAGCTTCAAACATGTAAACTCATTGAGTGTCGAAATAAACAACTGCCACTGTTAGAGAACTGAACAGTTCTAATCCGTTTCAAATTTTGGAACTTCGAGAGAGTGTGCTACCCAACCTTTATTGCCTCTCAAATGGTGAAACACCTAGTGTTGTATCCTCCCTCCATGTGTCCCCCTTATGATTAACGGTTGTGATTCCAGAGTATGGTTTTTCTGAAACTCTGGATATTCTGGCACATTTACCGCTTTTGATTGACAATCCAGATCATCTCTAGACTTCGGGATTCCAGAGAGATTGACCTTTTCTTCCTGCTATTCTCCCAAACCCCTGGTCCTCTGGATCTTGAGATTTGCTAAGACATGTCTTTTGGAATGGACGGTGGTGATTTTCTCCACCCTTCGGGACTCCATGTATCTACAACCCTCCACACTCTCGATCCTCCAAACATGCAGAATGTCAAAGGAATTTGAGGGTTATCCCTCCTGTAACTCTTCTATATTTGTTGGATTTCAGACCTCTGGAAAAACACCAAATGGATCTCATTTGTTCATTTTTTATCCTTATGCAATGTCTCCCTTGGAATTGATCTACGACTTCTCCCGAACTTGAGATCATGTCGTTTGTGGTGAAAGCTTCTATATTCTCCTCAATAGAGCTTGTCCACTCAATATTGATACCCACTATCTCTCACGAGCTTGACCAGACAAGATAAATGAAATCTATGGCGCCCTCCTATGCACTCCTCTAACACTTTAAATCTTTTGAATTATAAATTTTCTAAGTCCCTCATATAGAAATCTTGTATTCGCTATCTCTTCTGAGATTTTCTATCCATAAGGTGTCTTGAACCTATGGTTCACTCCTTGCATCCTATAAAATTCTAAGAAGTTTTGGGACTTAGACAAATTTCTCGCTTGACACACACCTTGCATGGGTCATTTTTGAACTTTTCTCTCCTCTGAGCAACAATGCACTCCTTGCACTTCACTGCAATTTCAAGCTATATCTTTTGAGATTTGTTCCTCTGATGTTTACAAGCCTTAGTCACACTCCCTGTATCCATGTAACTTCCAATGGGTTTGAGGCTTAGATCTTTCTTGAGAAAATATTCCATACACACTCCTTGCACTAGTCTCCTCTGAGACTTCTTCAACACTTAAAGAAAGTGTTTTCCATATGCACTCCTAGCACGGGTCTTCTCTAAACTCTTCTCTCCATTGAGAAACTATTCACTCATTTCACTTCAACTATAAATTCACGTTATATCTTCTTAGCTTCTAAGTCTATCTCGACTCATCCATATGCACTCCTAGCACGGGTCTTCTCTGAACTCTTCTCTCCATTGAGAAACTATTCACTCATTTCACTTCAACTGTAAATTCACGTTATATCTTCTTAGCTTCTAAGTCTATCTCGACTCATACTACACACTCCTTGCACCAGGAATCTTAGAAGAGAAACAATTGAAAATTAAAAAAACATCAAATATTTACAGACTTAACCATAAAAAACATATCGATGCAATAAAAGTACACAAGCATATAAAACACATAGAACATAAATAAACATGACATGTACTAAAATAATTCAAATGAACACAACACCAAACATTTGGACTCAAACCTTTCCGGTTGTATTCATTCATAAATTATGTCCATGGACTCATACAACTCTCTCAATCCTTCATAAGCTTCAACATCTCTTTCTCAGTTAACAATCTACAACAATAAAAATAACATTCAGTGGCCTTATTCTGGAAAAAATACATATATTTATACAGGGAGAGTCTTCTTGAGCCTTCCCTCCAGACTACCTTAGTGCCATCCTATCACAATTAATACATTCATCTACTAAGGACTATTACATTGAATATCATTTATAAACAGATAAGAGTTGATACAACTATTCCATTAAATATCATTTATAAAAACACAAGAGTTAATGCTTTGTATATGTACAATCCTACATACATTTAATAAATTACAATCTCCTCTGATCTCATGCGATGGCTCAAGCCTCCAAAAAATTAAAATGTCTTTAAATTTCAATGTTTTCAAAATATCAAAACAAACGCGCCCTGCTTGGGATCAAATATGATTTGAAATGCATGTTGGATGTTGATTTTTCCTCCACTCGGCCTCTTTAAGTGTTGATGGATATTCTCCTACATCAACTATCAACAATTAAAAATTGATACCAAGCGTTGTCCTCCCAGGGAGGTACAATTGGTGAAGGAAATTGGATAAGGAGAGGTCCCTCTAAATCTATTATAGGTGGATTAAAATGAAGATGAATCTATCCCACGATATCTTAGAAAGTAACAAAAACAACCTATGAAGGGACAAAATCGTGAGAGATAACATGTATTAGAGTTAATTCTAAGCTATTTGAAACAATATAGGTTTGAGGAGTTATAGGTGACAGGATAGATATGAAACTTGGTGAAGGAAAAGCTTGTTGAGGACTAGAAAGTGACGATGTCAAAACTAAACTTAGTGACACAGGAAAATTCTCTACTATTTTTGGCTGAATAAGTTCATTTTCAATAGGCTCAGGATAAAAAATCTTTGTTCTTTCAATCTCAGTTTCCTCAAGTTCTAAATTTCTAGTTTGTACTACCTCTGATTCTTCTACGGTTTTAAATTGTTATATGTTTTTTGGTTGTATAGTTTCAAGTTGTGTAGTTTCAACATATTAGTTTCTAGGTTGTGATTCTTTAGATAGTTCATGAGGTAAACCCTTCATTTTAAGAGAAGGATGAAGATGTTCTTCCACTTTAAAATTTTACCAACAATTACCAATTATACCTATGATCTACTAGAGAAAACTATTGATACTGAGAGGGGGGTGAATCAGTATCAAGTACAATTT
>CBVK0100562499.1:0-10599 GCA_900067695.1 Picea abies
AAATCTGTTGGGCCACATAGTCTGCCAAGAAGGAGTATTGGTAGACCCAGCTAAAGAAGCGGTCATTGTGAATATGCCACCACCTACAAGTGCTAAACAACTGTGCTCCACACTTGGACACACAAGGTATTATCGCCGGTTCATCCAAAGATATGCCAACATTATTGCACCTGTGGAAAACCTCTTGAAAAAGGATAAAATGTTTCGATGGACTCCCGAGTGTGACAAAGCATTCGAAACACATAAGGAAAAACTCATCACAACACCGATTCTGATATTCCCAAATTGGGAGAAATAATTTCACATCCATGTGGATGCTTCAGGAATTTCCTTAGGAGCTATCTTAACACAACCAAGAGATGGAGCTATGGATCACCCTATATACTTTGCGAGTCGGAAGTTGTCACAAGCAGAGCGCAACTATACAACGATTGAATGGGAAGGCTTGGCGATGATACACGCTTTACATAAATTTAGACACTATCTGTTAGGATCTCATTTCAAATTATTTATTGATTATTCAACATTAAAATACTTAGTTAAAAAACCTGCGTTGGAAGGAAGAATTTGCAGATGGCTGTTGTTATTTCAGGAATTTTCCTTTGAAGTCATCATCAAGCCAGGACGATGCAACATCGGACCTGACCATCTATCCAGACTAGAGTCAGGATAAAGTGGCGGAGAAGTTGATGATCAGCTCCCAGATGCACATTTGTTCAGGATTGAGGAAATACCAGAATACCCGGAGGACATAGCAACCTTTCTCTGCACAGGGGCCTGCCCTGAAACATATTCTGCAACCTAGAAATGCCATATGGTCTTCAGAGCAGTAGATTACCAGTTGATCGCCGAAAAAATGTATAAACTAGGACTATACAGTATCCTCAGGTGCTGTGTCCTAGATCATGAAAGGTAGGATATACTCTGGGAATGCCATAACGGAATTGCAGGAGGACACGTAGGAGGAAAGGAAATGACACAGAAAGTTCTACAGGCAAGAATTTGGTGGGAAACACTTTTCAAGGATGCAAAATGATATTCTAGATCATGTGACGTTTGTCAATGGGTGGGAAAACCGTCACGCCGAGATGAATTACCACCACAACTAGTTAGAGCTCTACAGGCATTTGAAAAATGGGCAGTTGACTTCATTGGGCCCATCAACCCCACAGCCAAACATTCGAAGGAAAGTTACATCATTACCACAATCGACTACCTTACTTGTTGGGCCGAAGTAGCAGTGGTACAGGACTGTTCGACGGATACAACTTCTAGGTTCATTTTCGAGAATATCATTACTCGCTTTAGATGTCCCAGGAGCTTAACCAACGATCAAGGAGCTCACTTCATTAGCAGAACTATAGCAACACTTACCGCCAAATTTATGATTCAACATCACAAGAGCAGTCCATACCACCCACACGCCAATAGAACAGTTGAAGCCTTCAACAAAATCCTGGAAAAAGGACTAACAAATGTCTGTTGCGCAAACCGAGAGGATTGGGATGATAGAGTTCTAGTGGTATTATGGGCCTACAAGACAACCATAAAGAAACTCCACAGATATACACCATTCCAGTTGGTTTACGAAAAAAAAGGCAGTGGTTCCTGCAGAGTTCATCACACCAAGTCTGTATATTGCACAAGCCACATGTATGACAAACGAAGAATCAGTGGCATAGAGACTTGCAGAGGGATCCAGTGCTTGCCTCTATATCACCAAAGGCTAGAGGTTGGATGAAAACTTTCTTTGTTTTTGTCTTGACGATAAGTTCTGGCCTAGGAGCATACTCCAATTTCCTCGCGGTCCCTGGATAAGAACCTTCTCCTATCTATGGTTCTTTTATTTTTGGTGCTCTCGGTGAGCATCTGTTGGTTGGATTTCTCGGTGGAATTGTTCTTGAAACTTGAGGAGAGTTTTAGACACTGTGTAAAAATCGGACGAACACATATAAATTATAACCAATGAATTGATAGAGTTGGATACATACCTATGAAGCTTGTTAAACCTGGTTTTTGATAATCACGAGGGTCGATACAGTCTTCAAGTTTCTCATTTTTCTCCTTTGGATGCATTGGAATTCTCTTACATGCAGAATGAATTTGTTCATAATGTTTCAAGAGATTTTAAACAGGGAAGATCTTACTGTGTCGTATCAACCATTCAATTCAAGTTATGAGTGAAGTTTCAATAAATATGCCTCTAAATATTTAGAACTTAAATTCATCATGGGTTGATGATGGAGACACGGGTGGTGATGTGGTCTATCGGTGATTTCAAAAATGTTGTTTTGATTGGCACGTGAGGTAGAAACTAATGTAGGATCGGGTGTTAATTATTTCCTTAAATTAAAAAAATCATATTGTATCTAATGCTGGAAATGTCTCGTTGTGTCTCTCTTTTAGTGGGTGGATCGGGGGTCAGGATTATGCTATGAACATTTTCATTGGTATCCTCTCGCAAAGGTCCGATGCCGATCAGTATTACCATACAATGATGACGTGAAAAAGATGACTCAGAGGTGTGACTAGGACCTAGGGAACCAAGAATGACTCAGGATATAACTAGACCATATGACCCTCTTACCTGGTAAATACATGTGGCATTCGAGACCAGTGACTTAATTCGCTCGTATTAATTGGATTTGGGACTATCCTTAATCTATTCATTCTAAAACAAACCTTATCTTTTCGATGTCAAAAAAGCGTCAAGGATTGGTGATCGATGATAGGCCTACCAAAGCGCTCTTGGATCGACTCTCTCTAAAAAGTGTCGATGTTGAAAACACATGGGGGATCGACGATTGAGGATAATTTTATCATGGTAAAAAATGTTTGTTATGATCCTTCTATATTTTCCCCGATCCCGATAAAGTTTGTTGGGCATCGGTTATTGACGATTTCTTTTTGTCCTTCATTAACATCTTTCCTCCTCGTATTTTACCGATGCCGAAGGGGATCAACTATCTCTCGAACCTTTAAGAGAAAAACTTATGTAAACCAAAAATTCCTTCTTCCTTCTGCCAATGAATATCAATGCTCGACGACTCTTGTTTTTCAAGTGGTTCTTTTTCTTACTTGAATTATTTTCGACGTCGAACCTAAGCGCATTGGGTGCAGTGTTTGTCTGTCGATTCTTAATTCAGGTGTTAAGGTATTTTAGTCACGGGGTTTCATAAGTTCAAACAAACCTGAATAGGTGATGAGAGTCATGAAAATAAGAAAATACAAAACATTTCCCAGAATGAAATCGATTCAGAGAGTGCATATGATCAAGTGGTACCCAAAAAGTGAAAAAAATGATAAGTTTGTTTTAGGGTGTTTTGAGTGCTCAACACAATCCTGCATGTTGAATCATTTCATAACTATTTCAATGTACTTCGTCCGATTCAACTAGAGTTTTCTAGTGGCTTGATCTCTCTTAATATTCATTCTAAGAATGAAGCTAGCTACACCAAGATACTTCATGTCAAACTTGGAGGATAGATTCTTCTTGACCTCCTTTATTGCATCCATGTTTCCAATCATCAACATCTCATCAACATACAAAGATACATATATGAAACACCCACCTTATTCCTTTGAATATATGAAGTGATCATATTTACTTCTCAAAAAGCCCAAACTAAGGATGTATGTATTGAACTTATGGTACCACATCCTTGTAGATTGCTTTAAACCATAGAGGAACCTTTTTAGTTTGCACAACAACTCTTGCATTTCCTTTACTACAAATCCTTCAAGCTATTTCATGTAGATTTCTTCTTCCAGGTACACATCTAGGAACGTTGTATTTACATCCATTTGTTCTATCTCCATATCGAATGTTGTATCCAGAGACATTAGTATTCTAATGGAAGTTATTTTTTCAATAGGGGAAAAAATATCATCGAAGTTGACTCTCTCAACTTGGGAATAACCTTTCTCTACCAATTGAGCTTTGAACTTCTTGACTTTTCTTGTGACATTCATCTTCTTCTTGAATACCCACTTTCTAGTGACGAGATTGCTTCCACTAGGTAACTTGACTAAATCCCATCTCTCATTCTTGTGCAAAGTTTCCATCTCTTTGACCATGGAGTCCTTCCATGTTTTACTGTCTGTGTAGTCGATTGCCTCACCAACTGACTTGGGCTCATCATCGATGGTAGTTAGCATGAATGTGGAATGAAAGTTGGTTGGACTATACATTTCAACTTGTTTCTTTACTCTTTATTACCTCCTTACCACAAGATTTTGTTGTTCCACCTCTTCCTCAAATTCAGTCCACTCATCTGAATCATCTTCTTCATTCATCATTTCAAGGTACACCATATTAGGATTATTCTCGGTCTAAACAACTTCTTCAGGCTGATACTTACCTCATACTTCTTTGAAGACCAAATCTCGACTATACACGATTATTCTTGATGGAGGATCCTAGAGATTTATATCCTTTCATTTATTGTTTATATCCAATGAAAATACATTTGACTGCCTTCTTGTCTAGCTTGCTCCTCTTTTCCTTGGGAACATGAAAAAATGCATCACAACCAAATACTTTGAGTTGTGCAACTGAAGGATTCTTACCCAACAATACCTCATGTGGAGTTGTGTCAACTAGCACCAATGAAGGTGACATATTCACCAGATATCTTGCAGTGTCAACTATCTCTGCCTAGAATTCTTGTGTGAACCCAACACCATTGAGCATGATCCTTGCTTTATACATCAACATTTTCATTCATTCTCTCAAAAATTCCATTTTGTTGTGATGTATATGGTGTGGTATTTTGGCATGTTATTCCGCACTATTTACATAATTGATTAATTTTTTTTCCATAGAATTCACCACCATTGTCAGTTCTGAAGACCTTAATCTTCTTATATGTCTAGTTTTCTACAAGATCTTTAAAAACTTTAAATTTAACGAAAACCTTTGATTTCTTCCTTAGGAAATATATATATGTCTTCTTGGGAAAATCATCTATGAATGAGACATAATACAAGGATCCACCAAATGAAGGCATTGTAACCGGGTCAAACACATTAGTATTCACCAATTCTAGAATCTCACATTACCTGGTCATTCCAAATGGAAACCTCACCTAACTTTGTTTTCCATATATGAAATTTTCAAAAAAGTATACTTTTAAACCACATTTAGGAAAACCTTTGGCCATACCTTTGTTGTTCATATATTGAAGTCTTTTTTCTCCAATGTGTCCCATCCTCTCATGCCATAGCATGGTCGGGTCGATTTTATCATGTCTTGTAGATTTGGTTTGTATTGACTAAGACTGAGTTTTATCAAGTAGAGTCAAATTCGAGTCAACTTCAGGAGCAATGATGATGTTGCATCGAGTCGAGATGACATTCCGTTATAATGTAGAGGGTTCAAATCTGAACTCTTTTCATTAATACCATCGCACATCAGACCATATTGCATGAATCCTTCTGAAACAGAGTGCATACCCCAACATCACTCATATTACTGACAGATATCATATTTATTTCCAAACCTAGAATGCGTAGCACAACTGGAAGGGTTCTTTTCCTCCCATCCTGCAATATCAATCGAAATCTTCCTCATCCGACAATTTTTTTTGTGGAGTCATCCCCTAAGAACACATCACCTCCATCATATAATTCATACTCGCATAACCATTCTCTATTTGGTTTGATATGATAGGATGCTCTTGAGTCGATCAACCAAACAACTTGATCCAAAACTATATTAGTCGACTCCAGGTACACATCACCTCCCTTATTTGGGGTTGTCCTTTTCTCAGTCCACTACATCTCATCGGATCCTATACTGACTTCCATCGCCCTTGACTTACAATATTTTTTGTAATGCCTAGATTTACCACATTTTCATCATCTTCTTGTCGACAGAACTGGGGATTTACATCTACCCTTCGACTTAGACTTTCTACCGGATAATTTTCCTTTATCTATTTCAATCGGTCGACCTCTCACCACTAAAGAATCCTTGGTCGATCCTTCCATGTTCTTTCCTCTCATTTCTTCTGACAACAAAGAAGAAACCACATCTTCTAGAACTAGTGTGGTTGTATTAATCCCTATAGCCACGACTAAGTTATGAGACGAGTCTATAAATTATACACTTCTCCGTCTTAGTGATTTTAATATCCACACACGATAACTGGCTTAAAATGGTGTTAAACGTATATAAATTCTCATTCACGAAACTTCTATCACTCATTCACCAAATGTATATACAATTTCTTTATGAGAAACACGTTATTTACCATAGATTTCAATTGGTATAATATTCCTAGCTTGTCCCACAATTTCTTGGTTGAGTCTTCACCTAAGACATCCAATAGTACCGAATCTGCAAGACAAAGTTGAATCATACTTCTTTCTCTTATTTTGAGTTTCTCTCATTCCTCCATTGACATTCCTGTCGGTTGGGTACCTAGATAGACCGTTGTCCATTGTTCTCGATCTACAAGAAGATCTTCCATTTTAATCTTCCAAAGCTAAAAGTTCTCGCCATTGAATTTTTCTATCTCTATTCTCGAAATGTTTTCCATTCTTTACCATGATTTTTAACACAATTTATGATTTACCACTCTTACAATACCTAGGGTTTAATTCATAGATTCAATATTGGTAAATAAAGATATCACTCGTCAAAGCATACCATGGCTGTCATACCACTTGTTAGGGAAGACCTAGGCTCTAATACCACTTGTGAGGAAATGAGATACACTTCCACACTGAACCTAGTGGAGGAGAAGAAGTATTTAATCAAGAACGTAAATGACAAAGCAGTCACACATAACACAAATATTTTACCTTGGAAACCCAAACCGAGAAAACCACCATTCCTTAAGCATTCTACTCTCTTGTTGTCTTATTCAATCTGAATAAAAGGTTACGTGTCTAACCTTGGTCCACACCTAAGATACAATCAACATCATACCCTCTTTCTTGTGCAAGAACAACCCTATAGCCAATCCAGCTTACACCTACATGACCAGTGACCTACGATTTACACATGCATTAGAATATTTTGCATCATCATTTATAGCCTTACAACATGCCTCTTTATCGACATTACAATGGGAAAAACTCTAAAGGATTGGCACCCAAAAATGGTTATAGATCCATGCATATCATTGGCTACGAATCCCATAAATCTTCAGATTATTTACAGTCGAATCCAAGTTGGATTACCAGTCAACTACGAGTTGGCCTTCATTCGTTCTCTAGTCGGTTGTCTCACACTGGCACTTTGACCTCTTGTTGGTTGACTTATCGTCGACATTTTCGACTTCGACTTTACTCTATCGACTCACCTCGACCTCTAACTTGCCATTGATCCACCTCGACCTTGAATGTTGTCGATCCACCTTGACCTTCAACAATAGTCGATTCACCTCGACTCGACTTTCACTACAAAGAATATAAAAACCCAACATTGGGTACTTGGACCCGCTAAGAAGGCAACAAGGGAATATGACAAAACCGCCATATGTCTGAAAGGACTCAATGCAAAAACCAATTTCCCTTCTTCCCACTTTGAAGCAACTCCCCATTCGATAAGAGGACGCGAGAGCATAGGGCTAATGATCGGATGTAGCCAGCATGAATATGAGGTTTTAGAACGTCGAGCACCATCGTTGTGATCCAATTTCCCCGTAAATCTTGATAGAAGTTTCATTTAGGCAGAAAACAAATGCTCCAGAAAATGATGAACCGGAATTTAAATCTGAAAAAAGTCCAAAGACCCGGATAGCCGAGAGAACAATGCGGAATGTTGGCCGCACAGTACTCCTCTACAGAACGAGAATCAAGAAGATAGGATTGTTACACAATGACAAAAAGGAATCCACTGAAAAGTTGCTCAGCGATTCCTGAAGTGAAGTGGTGGACAACCGTACCACAAACACACTGAGCCACTAGCTCCTACAACAGCTACACTCGTTGTTAAATAGATACGGTGCGATTAGGTCTGCAAATACTTATCGACCAGTATCACCTCAACTCCCCCGATAAAAGCCACAATTCTTTATACTTGATATGCATGTGAAGGCGGGAAAGACCCGCGGGTACAAAAGCGAGATTTCCAAAGGAACCAGCGAGATCCTTGCCATCGTTACTCAATGAGCCATGGATATTCTTCGATAAGTCTTCGAATTCATCTACAAAAATGTAATGGCAACGCCGACAGGAATCTGACAAACGTTTCAAAATGTCACGTAATGGTCTACGACAACCAATATCCACTCATCGATGTATAATTGATTGCATTGCATCTAGGATTAAAAAGTAGGGAACACTATGATTCGTAAACAATGAGTCCAAATAACAAGTAATGGTATTCACAGAAAAATGGTCAAATAATAGTATACTGACGAATCATGACAGTGATGGAGCCATGGAATCGCTGCTCTGGAAATCACTGCATAAAGGAGAAATCAACCCTCTGACAAATCGGTGTACCCAAAGAGATATTCTCCTGTCAAACATAGAAATCGCTACATATCTTAGCAAAACGTGATCATACACCTACAAATATGAGAGAACGCTGCAAAGAAACACATTATCTGTCGGCTTTCTAAAAAAAAGTCGTTCGTACGCGGCCAAGGGAGGGAAATTCTCCCCCATCAGTCACACCAGATCCCCAAAGAGAAAAACTGACCAGATCATATTCCAAAACAACCAAGAGGCAGCCCTAAACACAAATCGTCCGTCCAATCAAGAGATTTATTGACACGGTGCTGGGATGGGCGGACTTTTTGAGCGGAGTGTGAAGGCACTGGATAAAAGTATGGTGTATGTATAAGAATAACATTCAAACAATATTTTATATTTTATGCCAGTTTTCAAAGATGGTAGTTAAAACCCTAGTAGGTGGTTGTGGTGTGTGGAAGAGAGACTTAGTAGGAAATGATCTAAAAATTTAGTTTCTTAGAAAGCTTTGGCTTTTACTATATGTTTGGTTTGCTAAAAATACCATGAATTTTTATGTTTTATTCTTCACTCTATGAGTGAGTGATATATGTTTGGTTTGCTAAAAATACCATGAATTTTTATGTTTTATTCTTCACTCTATGAGTGAGTGAGTGAGTGGACACAATAACTCAATGATAATAAAGACATATGTTGAGGGGAAATTTGAGTGTAAGATCTCATTCACATTTATATGTGGTTTAAGGTACATGTGTTGTAGAGATGGTTTGGTATTTTTATTGGATTTCTTGATTAGGATAAAATGGATAAATACAAATTTTTAAGTTTGTATATTTTTTATGTATTTATATTTTTTCACTTAATGTTATAATGGATAAATTATGCTAAATCCCTTGATTAGGGTAAGATAGATAAATATAAAGTTTTAAGTTTGTATACATTTCTTTATTTAATTTTTCTAACTCACTTAATGTTATAATGGATAAATTATTCCAAATCCCATTGAATGTTGTAATGGATAAATTACTAAATACTTGTAAAGGAATTTTTGAAATTGAATATAAGAATACTTCCCTCATATCTCTATTAAATATAAGGATACTTCACTCATATCTCTCTCCTCCTAATTTTCTAGTTAACTTAATTATGCAATGGATTCAATTGTCTAGAATAAGAGTAGAAGGAATGTTACTTTACTTCAAGAGATATAGATTAGTTTTTTTTTTTAAGCACTAGTTTTCACATGCTGATGGTATTTCAATTCCTAGTTAAATCTTTATGATTATTAAAATATTATGTAGGTAGTTTTTAAAGTTAACTTTATTTTGAATAAGTTTATTTTAAATGGAAATATTAATTTGAGATCATTTATAAATTTTAAATATATTTGTTTTATATTAAAATTGTATTTAAAATTTTTAGTATTTTTAAAGATTAATGTTTAAAAAAACTATGATTAATATAAAAAATACAATTTTTAATATAAAAATAAAATATTTAAAATATTAAATTTAAAATTAAAAATATAATTAAAAAAATTCAATAATATCTTATAATGTTATAATTATATCCCATACCATAGTTTCCATAGTTTAGATATTACATTTTAGTTATTTTTATTATGTTTAAAACATGACAATTATTTATTTTGATTATAAATTAATAATGGTCAATTAAATTAGAAAAAAATATTATTTAAATTAAATATTTTATTAAATTATTAAATTAATTTATAACAATGAGAAGAGATTTAGTTTTTTAAGTAATTAAGTTTATAAGGATCATATAAATTTAATTTTTATTAGGAATATTATAATAAATATACGTTTTTATTGTAAACTTTACTAGGAATTTAAATCTTCTCGTGGAGATTATAATGAGTCATTGTGAAACCAAATGTATGGAAGAATTAATTTATTGTAATTATATCATTTAATTTTAATTTTAATTTTTATTTATATTAAAATATAAGTATAATCCATATTTATTTATTAATATTAAAAAGTTATAGTTTTATTTTTTTTAATTTTTAAATATTCAAGAAATATTTTTAAAAGATAATAATTAAAAAATATAATAATAATAAAAAAATATTTAAAAGTCAATTATAAATAAAATATTTTAATATTTATTTTAAATATTATATATATATATATATATATATATATATAT
>CBVK0100562516.1:0-20850 GCA_900067695.1 Picea abies
ACATGTACCAAATAAGGGTGTTGGGAAGGGTGGGTGAGTCCACGAGAAAAAAAAATGGATTATAATTGATAGATACCATTGTGAGTAGGGAAAAGAGAGGAATCCAAAGGGATAGGTCTCAAATAAGGGTGTCGACGAGACCAGTGTACTTGTTTTTTTACTCCAGTTGATTTATACTTTGACCTAAAGAATATTGTAGTGACATAATGCCCAAATTGTTAATGGGGGAAATTGTGTAGGAATTTCACAACCTAGATGTAGGAGCCAGGGTTGCACAACAAAAGGTTCCCCTCTATTTCTTTTCGGTGTTTTTTCATTCCCAAGGGTTAGGGTTTTTAGGGTTCCTAAAGACAAGGGTTTTCCATGTGCTATAGTTATCTGATATATGTGTGGGGTCAAATAGTAGTACTCAGACCAATATATCAAGGAACCAAATAAGGAGGCTCTATAATACCTTTAGTCATACTTCCTGATTACCCAGGTACTAAAGAGTATTCTTCCTGAGTAATTGGTGCCATTATAACAGTCGGGTAGCTAATAGGTTGTTGTAAACCTAGTTTCAGGAGACCTTGGGTACTCCCTACATATGTGAAGGTGTGTGGGAGTGATGGTTGTGTACAAGTTTTTTTTGATGTGGTGCTACTCAAAGGGGTACCAATATACATTACAAAGGTTTCCAACAAGGTGAAACCTTTGTTTCGAGTAACCCATGAAACCAATTGTATTTCCTTCATGCAGTTTTCCCCAACCACAGTTTTACCCACTGAATGAAATATATTTGTTCTTTAAAGATGTCGACAATACACGTCTATACCTTGAAAAAGAAAATTCCCAAATTTCTTGTAGAGGAAAGTGCTTTGATACCACTTGTAAGGTACCAGATATATTATGCAAAGTAGAATAAAATAACTATGATTAATACCAGTAGAAACAATAGAATATAGAGAACAATAATACCATATTACCTTTTTTGATAGAAATCCCAGTTCACTTGCCTCTTCGAGGGGGAAAACTCTAGCAGAGCATAGCTCATAAATAATTCTCAAGACAAAACTTGTTCATGCCTTCTACTCTTATTTATACTAATTCTATGTTATAAAGACATTCTAGAGGAAGATATTTCTAGAAGCGGAAACTTATATTAATTCTTCTTACATTATACTTGTTCACATGATTATATAGGCCTTATTTTCTAATGTGAGGCTTATTACATACAAAACATATTATTCTACATGTGTGAGGGGTTAGGAAGGTTAGGTCCCTAACAATGTCTCAAGGGGTGAAAGTGCCAAGGTTCATAAGTATTAGGTGGTATATTGTGTTTGCGGTATACTAAGGTGTTAGTTTATTCAAATTCACAATTTATTAAGGGGTGACTACAATAAGGATTATAGAGATTGAAGGTCATGGTGTGTTAAGTGGTTAGATTATTTGGGTTCATGGTGTATTTGTGGGGCGTTTTCTTAAGGGGGTTAGCATGTCCATAGTTATAGTGTAATATGGATGTGATTACATCATGGTCATAGGATTCATTAGAAATATTCTTTTAGGGGTGATTCCATTAGGGATCATAGGGTTTAAGGTCATAACGTGTCGATGGTTAAATTATTTGAGGTCATGGTGTATTAGAGGGTTAGTGTTCTTAGGGTCATAATGTATTAAGGTAATTAGTCTGTTTGTATTTAAGGTATATTAATGGGGTTATTACATCATGGGTCATACAATTTGAGTTTTATGATGTGTTAGTCAGTGATGACATCAAGGGCCATAATGGTTAAGGGAAAAAACAATTAATGGGTTAGTGGTGGGATCCTCCCTAGGGGTGTGATGGGGGCCAAAATTTCAACTATATAATAAGATTGTAGGTACGGTGGCCATTTAATGTAAGGTGGACTAGGTCCACTATGTTTGTTATTATCAAATAAGGCCCACTAGGTAGTTATTATTGAATAAATGTAATGTTTAAAGAAGATCCACTAGGTGGTTATCATTTGGTTTTTCTAGCTATTTATAAATAAGAATAGAGTCCTCCTTATGAATCATCTATTGGATTATATTGTATTGAACCTTAGCACATCAAGATGTTTCCCCCTAGTAGAGGCAAGTGAACGAGAGTTGATCCTTCCATAAAAGGATCATTCTAGAATGTTTCCTTTCTTTAAGGGCTTTGACATTGAGTAAAGCACTAAGAATTTTTTATATATTGTTTTTTATTTAATTTAAAGGGTTAAGGATAATAAAAGTCAGTATAAGATCTCTTTCTTGGATAAAAAATAAGATTTCTTTTTCTTTTTCAAATTTTCACAAGGAAAAATATGGTTAGGACACTTAGGTACATTTTTTAATATTTTTAAGCAAAATATGAAGAAAATAATTATATATATGAGTTCCTCTTGAAAAAAAAAAACATTCAAATTGAATTCCAATAAGTGAATATATCATTGATTTAAACTCAACTATTGTATGGGTTTTTTTTCCATGATAACCATGAATATTGTAGAGAAAATATCTTTTGATAGAATACCAAGATTGCAACCAAGACAAATTCCAACAGAAGCAGAGTAACCATCGTATTTAAAAATTAGGGTTATAATAGGGGATCAATGTAGTATCATTAAAGTTACACCCACTGCAGGTTGAAATACTTTCATCCCAATCCTCTCTCTATTTATGAATCTGAATTCAACAGGACCCGTGTCATTAGATCAAAGTTTTTTTTCCATTTATATATTAGGGTCATAATAACAAATCTTATCAACATTTTGGATGTTAGGGCCATTTAAAATTGAAAGACTCAACACTCTAGTGGAACCTAAGAATGGAAACATTGAGAAATGTGAGGAGTGAGAAGGAGGTCAAAGTCCTATAGGCGATGATCCAAAAATGTATAGATATTGAGGAGTGTTTTCAAAATTTTCAATAATCCCATATCATTGGCGATATATGTGCTTTCATAAAAAAGGAGTATACCCTAGATATATATGACTGGTATGATTTAGAGGAGGCTTGTGATGAATGGTATATGAAAAGTGTCCATTTCTAGGAAGATAAATACTTCCATATCCTCTTTGATGACTCCCCTCCACCATATAAAGTGAACATCATTGAGGGAATTCAAGATCATGTTATAAATACTAGTGTTTAGTTTTCGTATTCTCCAGTGGTAGTGTTCCTTCAAGATCCTCACCCAGCCTTTTATATTACATATAGATGATATTATAGATATGGATAGTTCTATTTATTTGGATCCACATGATTGTGGTGGGAATTTGGAGCATAATAATTATCGATTCATTGAGCACATGTGTCATCAATTGGGAGCTCACATCAATACTTGTACATGCAACCTGAGTTAATGGAGGAATTTCTTGGACTACTTCAATGTTAAGGATAGAACTTGTACTAGTCTCATGAACTAATTTAGTGTTGTGGTTAGTACTCATACATGGAACCCTGGTTTATCATTTTATGTCATCATTCAAAGAGTTGAGGGAAATGATTTTCAAAGGGGGGTGGAATGGTGGGATCTACCCTAGGGGTGTAATGGGGTCAAAGGTCCCACCAGAGTTAACAATAGTGTAGATATGGTGTCCATTAAATGTAAGGTGGATTGTTTTCGCTATGTTTTTTATTGCTAAATATGGCCTCCTAGGTAGTTGATATTGAATAAATGTAATATGGTCTCATTAAAGAAGGCCCACTAGGTAGCTAACATTAGGTTTTTCTAGCTAGATATTACTAAGGATGTAGTCTTACATATGAATCATGTATTGGATATATTCACTACAAGGAGAACACCTTGTAGAGGAGGGTTTTGAAAAGGTGTTTAGGGTTACGAGATTTGGAAAAAAAATCAAAAAATACTCCTCTACAACCTTTGTTATTCCAAGTGGAGGTTTTAATGGATGTTCCATATAAATAAATAAAAATGGACGGGCAGAGGTTGTAATAGAGGTTTTTTTGTTGATTCTTTTATTGGTAACAAACACACCAATGCATTCTTAAGAAACATGCATTGGTGTGTTTTTAAGTAACATGAATTGGTGCACGCAAACAATAACAAAGCATCGATGCTCTTAAAATTATTACATGCTGGTATCATATTTTATGTTACATGAAACGCTAATGCTTTATTTTTACCGTACACACTGGTGTGTGTGTTTTTTTTTATGTAGCAATGATACTCATATAAATATTATGCCATAACTCTCTTATAGATGGTTGCATTGGTGCCTATACTATCACGTGCATAGAAGGATAGTGAAATTTCCATAAATTGAGGTGAGATGTTGGAACGGTTTTTTGTTACTGAGCACTGGTGTGTATATTATAATTAAAGCACTAGTGTGTATATTATATATAAAGCAACAATGTGTATATTATATGTAAAACATAGGTGTGACTAGTCATACATTATTTCTCTTAAAGTAATAAATATAATCAATCGTACATTTTGTCACTTAAAGTAACAATGTTTTTTCACAATTGTTAGCACTGGAGCTTCTATTAAATTAATGTGCATCGGTGTGTATTGATAAAAAAATGCACCACCATCTATTTTATGGCACACACCATTTAGTGAGTTCAAAAGAATACAATGCACCGATATGTATATATTTTAATTAATTGATTTTTTTACAATTATTTTATTAATCATATCAAAATCAAATATTTTTTTTATAAAAATATTATTTTTATATTTTTGTTATTGTCTTTTGATACAATAATTACATTAATGTGTTATCCAACAATTTACAGCTCTATTATTTGTAACAATGTGAACCATCCATATATTAATTAATCAACAATGCAACATTTTACGACATCCGACAATGCAATAAAATAAGAAATCCATTTCATTATACATGAATAAGAGACTCATTATAATATAAAATGGAATAATGTAAATGTCCACAATAATCAAAATGCAACCAATATGTAATTGTTACACTTATTGTCAACATGTTCACATGCAATTGGGACATTATGTCGAGTACATGAAACAAAATATGTGATTTTCATAGACAAATATTCCAAAACATACAAATTGCAGTAACATTCAATTATATTGATTGTCATCCATCACTTGAAATGTTGTCATCACTCGAGTGATGTACATGCCTCATTTGTTTATTTCTTGTAGGCAATATTCTACTTTGGTTATTTAAACTAATGTTTTTTTCATCGACTTGTTTTTTATGTTCCGCATGTTCATATTCCATCTACAAATACAAAAATAAAGTGTGGGTGTGTGTGTGATTGTGTAGATCAAAAAGCGTACCATAGAAATGAGTGATTCGTAAACAATACACATGCTTTTAAAGTCATGTTGCATGTCATGTATCAAAAACTCTTATGTTGGATTCCCTCCATACATTGTTTCCTGCATGTTTAATACACCATGACAAAGAATAGAGGATATAATTTATATAAATGTTTCTTATTGCTCCATTAATTATAAAACAAGGGAAGTTAATCAACATAACTACCTACAAATTGTTCAATTAAACATTAATACTTCAACATATACTCACAACCCTTACTTAACCCAATGATGATCAATTCATTAGTTGGCTCTTCTTTGTACGTTATCACCTATTAGAAGACATCCATGGATGAGTGTAAATTGATTATTTAAATATAAAGATCACAAAAAATATGAAAACTTAAGTAAGGCCAAAAACATAAGTACTCACAAACTTTGCAATCAACCCTTTTCGTCCTTGTCATCCTGTCTTATGTGCTTGGAATTTTCATAATATTCCTAAAAAACGAAAAATCACAATAATTGTTTTTAAATGGACATGAAAGTAAATATAGAAAAACAAATTGATTTGGTAATTATTGGAACATATTATAGAAAAACATGTTTAGTAATAATACATTTTAAATTATTATTTTTTCTTATTGTAATCTTTTTCTATTGCAAGTCTCTCGGGTCTTATTGACCATTTCACTGGAAACTCTTCATGTAGTTTATGCATAACCTAATTCTTGTATTGTAAGTGGAAAGTATGTCGATATGTTCTTTTCACTATATCCCTCAAAGTTTTGTAAAACAATTTTCTCCTCTCATTAACTTCAAGTACCACTCCAGTTTAATCGATGACCAAGATGTCATCATCCTTTACATCCTTCATAAGATGACATTCCATTTCCTCGGTAGCAGTCCCTTCATAACGTTTAAAAAAATGTAAAATTGAGTGTTTAAAACTTGTTAGCGATTAATGTTAAGAAATTCTTTTTTAGCAAAAATTCATAGAAAAAATTCATGTCGATTACCTTTTAATCCACCTAATTCTTATTTTTGATACTTTCCATAAATATTTCATTCTCTTTTGCACTCAGATTGTGAACCATCTTATTGATTTTTTTCAAGTTTTTTCTCTACTTGACACACATTAACCAATACACATCATTAATTTAAACCTACAAATAATTGAAATATATAATTAAATTTTTAATAAAAATTAAAGAACTTGCCTCATTCTCTTGTTGGGGCAAGATACCATCGTGCTTGCTGCAATAATTTGTTTTCCTTGAACTAATATCATCCATATTCTATAATAATAAAAAACAGAAATAGTCAGATATAGAAATTATGAAATATGTTTACAAAATAATATGTCAGTGTGTGTAATGAAATAATATGACACGGTCTGCTCAACATACTTATATGCATAGGTGCTCATTACTACATATTGTGCATTGACTAATCCACATGCATATGATTTTAAAATCATTAGTAATTATATTTTACACTAATCAATATTGTTGACATAAATATGAGCACCTATGTGACATTATTATACTTTGCACACCGAGTGTCGTGAAATAGTTTTTTGAAAAAAAACTGATAGTGACAAGGTTTGGGATCCAATGAAATGATTTTTACCATTGCAATGGATACTAAACACCCCATATACAAGTGAAAAAAACCATATAAAAATCTATATTTAAGAAAAATGAAAATCCCCTTGTGAAATATAGAGAGGGAAACCAAGAAAAATAGGGCTTCCAATACCGAAGGCAACTATGAAACCCTTGTATTTTTTTGAGAATGCATTAAAAATAGTTTGAATCAAATAGGAAGAAATTGAGATTATCAATAGAATGAAATCACATACCTGAAATCTCTCCTCTGTAGATTTGTATGTGGCCTACGGTGATCCCTTTCAAATTTATCTCTTCAAAAAAATCAACCCACCACAAAGTCTTCGTTAGTAAATCTCTCTTGCACAAATCTGCCCTCTTAATTTTTCCAAAAAATGAAACAATGAATAGTGTTTTCATTTATCAACACATACTTTTCAAAAAATGAAATTCTCGCTCATTTTTTTGCTTTATATTTTGGTGAATTGATGATAAACCCAAGCATTGTTTTTTTGTAACATATTTTTGGTGCATTATATAGTTTAGTGCACATGTTTACTTTAAAGAGCATCGATGTGCTTTAAGGTGCACCGATGCACTTGGTACGTATAAAAGCACTGATGAAAGGTATCTATTTATGATTTTATTTTTTTTCTCACTATGCATTCACTACATTACACAATTTTAGGTGATCGATGCATTATAAACCTACAAATGCAATGGTGTCAATTTTATTGACATAATAGAAATGCAAACGTCCACAATTAAATTCTGTAGAGATTTTTCTTTGTGGAGACAGTGATGGAGGTGATACTTTAATGCTTTTCATAATTTAACACACCAGTTCCTACTTATATATAGATGCACAGATGCATCTGTAACTAATTAAGAGTACGAATAACTTTTAAAATCCATTTGAATATTTTTTAAGTTAGATTTTTACATTCTTCCCAAACTTTTATTTAAGAATTATGATAATTTGTTTATTGATGATTTTATTTAAGAATATCCAAAAAGAAATCATTCATTTATTGATGATGTTTTTGGATCAAATGCAAGGGAAAAAAGGTTACAATATCAAAAAATGGTTAATTCTTTAGATTCCAACTCATTCCACATCGTTGCAAGTTCATCAACTTCTCCCCCACCATTTGAAGTCTAGATTTTATTTATAATTCATTTATTTGATTGAAGTTATGTCATTTATGCACATGAATTTGAATAATTGTTCATTGAATTTTGTAGGATCACGATTCTAAATCGAGTTCATATGCGCAAGAAATTGCACCATTCAAAAAATTTCACAAGATCTTATCAAGAGAAAGATATCGTAGGAAGATGTTTGATGAAAATGGATAACTTCTTTACCCTACCAGTTGTAATATGTCATATTCTATCAACCTACATCCTAGGTCAATGGTATTACACTATGAATTGGATCTCTTTTATGACAGGCTAGTAGTATGTAGTTGTTCAAAATGTAGAGGGTTGAAGAAGAACCCTCGACATGTCACATTGTCTCATTATATTAATCAGGGTTGAAGAAGAACCCTCGACATGTCACATTGTCTCATTATATTAATCATCAACTACCCAAAGTTGATGGTATAATACCTCCCACTGAGGTCAAGAATCTAATATTTGATATATAAATTACATGTAGGAACACTTCCATATGCTCCTTTTTTGAAAATTTGGAAGCCATATCAACTAATTTTTGTCCTAAATTAGCCAACCTATATCCTTCTATTCAGTCAATGGAGAGTTCTATTGAAGCAAAGTATGATATAAATACTAACCAAAACATCTCTACTAGGAGATCCAAAATGTTGTATGAGCTAAGAGAAAAATTGTTCAAGTACACACCAAACTCTATTTAGTTGTTGAAAGGTAGCAATGACTTCCCCCTTCCGATCCATCCGTAAAATAAATACCAAACCTGTTACAAATGAGATTTGTATGGAACTTGAACGTCTTCCATTCGTATGACTGATGTTGGAACTGAATTCTCTTTTTGTGATAATAGTTATATGATTGCCAAGTCTAAAATAGATGTTGCAAATCTTGGGTTGTTTATCCTTTCACATGTATCCATTCCTCCCAAAAAATTAGTAGCATGTATGCTATATTGTGGTCCTCTTTATAGTCAGTTTAATTACTTGAATATTGTTAAATACAAACAAGCATTTCCATGTAGAGTACGTGCAGGAATGATTATTTTTCTAAAAACTTTAACAAGAAAAGCTTGTTATATATTGATGGTCATCCATGAACTCATGGGAACATTGTAGGGTTCATAAATAGTTGTAATTCCTTATTATTTTGTGAAAATTGTTCATTTTAGGAACTCTCCAATGACAAAGATTTTTTTTATGAAAAGGAAGGCATTCAAATTTATTGTTGCGCATGAAATACATAGTTTTCCTCCTGGTGATGAGTTGTAAATAAAATATAACTTCCGTAGACCACCAACCTCTCATAAAAAACTCCTTACATTGGGTCTACCTTTAGATGTTCCCTTGGGGCATAAGAAAAAGATGATTGAACAATTGTATTTTTGGATTTTCAATGGAACTAATGTAAATGCATTGTTTATTTCGACATTTGTTTTATAAACTAGTTGGTTGCATGTTACAATCATTACATCAGAGATGGGTACTAAGTCCTATAACATCTACACAAAGAATTTTGTTTATTTTACTTATTGAGTTTTATTAATATTTTTTATATTTTTAAATATTAATATTAAATTAATTCAATTTAATATTATTTTAACCTTAACAAATTAATTATTTTCTTCCCTGACCAAATATAATACTTACATTTCCTTATGAGGAGACTCATGAAAAATTATTATAACATTATCAATAAAATATATGAAAAAATAGCATTTCATAAGAGTAATTATTCAAGTTAGGGGAGGCAGGTGCGGGGGGTTCTCTTCGAACCCAGAGGAAAAAGAATTTTAAATTATCATTGGAACCTCAGGATGGATACTAACAACAAATGTGAGGCCTAAGAATTACTAAAAGGCACCCACCTTGCTTAGACTCAGCAAATTCGAGATTTGAACGCCCTTGGCGACTCCAAAACTATAATAAGGTTGATGGTCCACGAGACAAATCCAAGATATTTAAGGCTAAAACATATAATTGACCGAATAAGATTTGATTCTCAAGATATTAATATAAATTTATATCACATTATGAGAAAACACAACAAATAATCGGATAAAATGGTGAATGAACCCATTGGGAAAACGCCTGGAACCTTAGGCGTGGAAGGAATGGAATCTTTAGCCCCCCTGTTTTAATGTATCATATGATCGAGTGTCAATCTAGGAAAATCGAGGGAGGGGAGGCACCTCATCGTTGTTGTAAACATCTAGGATGGACACATGGATAGGGGAGGGGCTTGGGCCCCTGTTGGCAACCAATTCACTTTTTTTTATTATCATATAAACTGCCTACACCTATATCTTGCGAACAACAAGTTTTCGTCGCATTTTTCAAATAGATGACATTTTCATTTCTTGCGACATTTGCACATTTGTCTTCGTTAAGTTTTCACGACTGTAAGCGTGAAAACTTCTCCTTTCAAGGTCACATTTCGATCACTATCTGAACTGTCGTGATTTTTTTATCAATATGCCTACTACACTTACCTTTTGTTTATCGTCATGTGGCTGGAAGGACTTTCGAACTATTGCTCATTGGACACTCTTATAATGATTGCATAACTTGATTTTGTATGCTATATTGTGGTCCTCTTTATAGTCAGTTTAATTACTTGAATATTGTTAAATACAAACAAGCATTTCCATGTAGAGTACGTGCATAAATGATTATTTTTCTAAAAACTTTAACAAGAAAAGCGTATTATATATCGATGGTCATCCATGAACTCATGGGAACATTGTAGGGTTCATAAATAGTTGTAATTCCTTATTATTTTGTGAAAATTGTTCATTTGAGGAACTCTCCAATGACAAAGAATTTTTTTATGAAAAAGAAGGCATTCAAATTTCTTGTTGCGCATGAAATACATAGTTTTCCTCCCGGTGATGAGTTGTAAATAAAATATAACTTTCATAGACCACCAACCTCTCATAAAAAACTCCTTGCATTGGGTCTACCTTTAGACATTCCCTTGGGGTGTAAGAAAAAGATGATTGAATAATTGTATTTTTGGTTTTTCAATGGAACTAATGTAAATGCATTGTTTATTTCGACATTTGTTTTATAAACTAGTTGGTTGCATGTTACAATCATTACATCAGAGATGGGTACTGAGTCCTATAACATCTACACAAAGAATTTAGTTTATTTTACTTATTGAGTTTTATTACATTTTTTTATATTTTTAAATATTAATATTAAATTAATTCAATTTAATATTATTTTAACCTTAACAAATTAATTATTTTCTTCACTAACCAAATATAATACTTACATAGATTCATGAATAATTTTTATAATGTTATCAATAAAATAAATGAAAAAATAGCATTTCATAAGAGTAATTATTCAAATTAGGGCAGGCAGGTGCGGGGGGTTCTCTTCGAACCTGGAGGAAAAAGAATTTTAAATTATTATTGGAACCTTGGGATGGATACTAACAACAAATGTGAGGCCTAAGAATTACTAAAAGGCATCCAACTCACTCAGACTCGGCAAATTCGATATTTGAATGCCCTTGGTGACTCCAAAACTATAATAAGGTTGATGGTCCACGAGACAGATCCAAGATATTCAAGGCTAAAATATATAATTGGCCGAATACGAGTTGATTCTCAAGATATTAAGATAAATTTATATCACATTATGAGAAAACACAACAAAGAAGCAGATAAAATGGTGAATGAACCCATTGGGAAAATGCCTGGAACCTTAGGCGTGGAAGGAGTGGAAACTTTAGCCCCCCTGTTTTAATGTATCATATGATCGAGTGTCAATCCAAGAAAACCTGGGGAGGGGATAGGAGGCGCCTCATCGATGTTCCAAACAACTAGGATGGACATGTGGATAGGGAAGGGGCTTGGGCCCCTCGAGACACTCGCCTAAGCAAAGCCATGGGGAGCGAGCAAACGAAAATTGGCATGGGTGGGGATCTCGGGGACTGCATCGCAATCATAGCCAAGTGGAGGAGAAGTGTTGAAAGAAGAGCAGGAGGGGAGCTAAATTTAAAACAGGTGGAGCAGGATAACTCATTAATGCGAATATGGCAAGGGAGGATAAGTCCCATCGCTCAAAGAAAATTGACGGCTAATGGATTAAGCAGTTTCATCATGGAAAGGAAAGATCAGGTGCCATGTCCTTCAGCGTTCATGGGAGTTCAAGCCATCAAAGATCATAAGAAGACGGACAAGGTGCGTGACAGCCCTGTCACCCATTTTATTCATCAAATTAACGTCAGATACAACCCCAAGATTGGGATCATGGAGGTTGATGGTATAGAACACAAGGAAGATCTCGCGAGCATGCAGGTTGGTACAATTTTTCCATTAATTTAAACATGGGAGATAATGGTCTTGTTCTCACTCATGCATGCGAAAATATGTTCAGCAACCTGGGTAAGTTTATCTGCCCTTCTCTTTTCGCTTGGTGTCCATATTATCACCCCCCATAGCTCTTTCTCTCTCCATTTTTTCTTGTTATTCTCGGCCTGCTCTCATCCTAGTCTTGGCCTCGCCCACTCCCAGAAGGCTCAGTTGGTCTCCTCTCATTTTGAGCCCTCCCTCCTTCTGGGCCTTCTTCTCTTTTGATTTTTTATTCAGTCAATGCCTCCTATCTTTCCCCCTCTCTCTTAGTTCCTCACTCTTCCCATGGCCTCAACTTTTTCCTTTTCTCTCCCTCAATTTCCACCTCCTGCTGGAGGTTTGTGGCTCCACCAACAGTCGGAGCGTAGCACCAAAGTATGCAATAATGCAGAGTGGTAAAGGTGCCTTATCAGATTCGGGGCATTTGGACAAGGACCTGATTGAGGATGAATGCATCGGATGTAACAGGATGAGAATTCACCTTGGAGCACTTGACTCCACCAGGGCCTTCAAGCTAGAAACTTTGTCCCAACACAAGCATATGATAGAGAGGCTCCAAGATGAGAGTTACGCCTAGAGAAGCCAATTAGAGGAACATCGCACAAACATGGAGGCAATGTAGAGATGATTGAATCAGTTGGAAGGCATGCAACACCATCCAAGAAAGTGGGGAGGCCATCAAGAAACCTTGAAGAACGAACATTCGACATCAGTGATCCAAATTCCAGACCTAAATGAGCCACATCCGGAAGCTATACTGGAAATTCAGCAGGTCAAATTAGAGAAGGGTAATTGAACTCTGTTGTTTTCTTGTTTTGTCTTATGTTATGTATTGATGGTATCTTCTACCGGAGGTATTCGGTGAATTATAATCACAAATGTTTTGCTAGAAAATCAGGATGCAACAGAAATGGTTATTGTTATGCATCTTACAACTGTTATAGGATCTATTCTAGCTTCCATTCTCGAAGGTCTTTAATGACCAATTTTTTGTAATCCAATGGATTATTCCACACCTTCAATATATCTTTTCTCAGTTCCTATAAAAAAAAAAAGAGTAATTATTCAAACTAATTTCTTCATTCAGTAACCAAGTCCAATATTTCCATATATGTTAATACAAAATCAATGAAATGTAATAATTAGCATATTTTGTTAATACAAGATTGAACTAATACTTACATACTTTTACATATTTGTTTAATAAAATATTCATAAAGTTGGTAATAGAGTTAAAATTTGTAAAACCATTTCATCGAAAATGTATAGATCAAACTTTATTACCATATATTCTTTATATTTAATAATTTAAACTTAATTAAATAAGTTGAATATATTATAATGGTTGAATAATATAAATTAAAAAATTCTTTGGAAAAATGAAATATAATAATTGTGATTTTAGTAAACAATTATATTATAGTTTTGTCGTGTCATCTTTGAATAATAAAAATTAGTAAAAGAGAATTACTATTAGTGAATAATTATATCATAATGTTATTATTACAATATATGAAAAAGAAATAATTATTCAAATTAAAATTATTTCACTCATTATATTTATGTATTTTTCTTTGTAAACATGTTTAATCAACATTTTTTATTTTTTGGACAACAAACAATCCACCTTAAGAAGAATTAAACATTATATGGCATTAATGGTTATAAGTTTTTCCAATCACAATCCAAAGTAAATGATTTCATAAAATTAAAGTTAAACATTGTATATATGGCAACTCTAAATTTTAATGAGTGATACATATCAAATTTAATTTAAAAACAAAGAAATCAATGGTGTACTTATAATGAATTTTATAAATCAAACAACGAGATCAACATGATTTGAAAATACACAATATACATGTTTTCTATACTATTTATAACACATCAATGCGATTGAAAGTGCACTGGTATGGTTGTTATGTAAAAACACACCAACAAACAATTTTAATAGACAAAGTAAGTATGCAAAGCTCCACAATTAAAGTTTTTTGGAGGTTGTTATTTGCAGAGGCATCACTCTTCGATGCCTTTCATAATTTAGTGCATGGACTCAATCCTCTACCACTCCCTCATCAATCTAGCTCGCATCTCCTACTCTGCAGGCCACTTAAATTTATCCAAGATATTGTCCTTTACATCTTTCATGTAGCCATTAAATAAACTCGTGTCAATTTGTCTATAAATCGCATACCTAAACCTCGTCTTCTTCTCCTTTAGAGGATTATCTAATAACTCTTTGACATCATGGATTAATTTTTTAGCCCTGAAGTATTTGTAATTGAATCCCTTGCCAATGGAACGAGGAACAATGCGGGCACATCAACTTATTTTCCTTCCAAGTCTGTCATCTTGGCCCCTACTTTGGCATAATTAGGACTGTAAAGATCTACGATCAGAGCTTCCCAGTACCTCTTTTGTCTGATCAAAAAGAAATGAACCTTGGTGCATGTCTTAATTATAATACTATGTCAACCTCAAGAATGGACTAAGACACATATTGGGTATTTAATAGAACTTAAGAAGAACATTTGAAAAAAATATTCGATGATCCATAAGATTTATGAGCATGCCATATCTCTAAATATTAATAATTTCCTTGGTCTCGACCTACTCCTCCATGAGATCCTCACACATGTATTTACTAAGAATATTTTGTTTCTTCTTTTCCACAAGCATGCACTCGATCTCTTTCTCATTCAGAAAGGGCACATGGGAAGAAAATTTTCACTTTCTCTATTGTTGGTTTCCCTTGTCCTACTCTCCCATTTCTTTCACCACATCTTCCTCTTTCTCAGACAAGACTATATTAATGGCAATGGCCTCTCTGCTCTTAATAATGAACTTGGCGTCCCTCTTGATAGAATCGATCCTCTAACACTCCCTTAGGACTCTATCATGCATCTCCTTCTTTGTGGGCCACTCGACTTTCTCTAAGCTACTCTCCTCGTCATCCCTATATCCATAATAACTGGCATCAATTTGCTTGTAAATATCACACCTAGACCTCCTCTTCTTTTCTTTGAGGGATTATAAAATTACTCTTTGACATCGAGGAGGAATTTCCTAGCCTCGCTTTTACAATTGGTTGATGGAAGATGGCATGTTACAATCTTCCAACAACCAATTGTACAAGTTGGGATGCAAAATTTCTCCCCAACATCAAATGTATATTCGATAATTACCTTGAGGTGAAGAAGAGGAGGTCTAGTTATGATATTTACAAGCGAATTGATGCAATTTATTATGGCTATAGGGATGACGAGGAGAGTATCTTAGAGAAATTAGAGTGGTCCAACAACCAATTGTACAAGTTGGGATGCAAAATTTCTCCCCAACATCAAATGTATATTCGATAATTACCTTGAGGTGAAGAAGAGGAGGTCTAGTTATGATATTTACAAGCGAATTGATGCAATTTATTATGGCTATAGGGATGACGAGGAGAGTATCTTAGAGAAATTAGAGTGGTCCACATAGAAGGAGATGCACAATAGAGTGTTAAGGGAGTGGTAGAGGATCGATTATGACAAGAGGGAGGCTAGGTTGACGATCAAGAGGGGAGAGGTTATTGTTGTTAAGCCCATCTTGTTCAAGGAAGAGAAAAATTTGGTAGAAGAAATGGTAGAGCGGGACAAGGGAAGCTAGCAACAAAAAGAAAGATTTTGTTTTCCATGTTCCCCTTCCACATGAGAAAGTGATCGAGGGAATGGTTGTGGAGAAGAAGAAACATGAGATTCTTAGTAAATACATGAGTGGGGATATCATGGAGGAGCAGGTTGAGGCCAAGGAAATGCTTAATATTTAGTGATAATGCATGTTAATGAATCTTATGGATCATCACTTGTCTTTCCAAATGTGCTTCTTAACTTATATTAAATATACAATATGGGCCTTAGGTCATTCTTGAGGTTGACATAGTATTATAGTTAAGAAATTCACCAGGGTTCCTTTCTTGTTGATCAGGTCAAAGGGAAACTGGGAAGCTTTGATCGTAGAGCTTGGTAGTCCCAATTATGCCAAAGTAGGGGCCGATGACAGACTTGGAAGGGAATGAAGTTGATGTTCCTAGTGCCATCGGTAAGGGCCTCAGTTATAGATGCTTTGAGGCTACATAATTCCTCCCTAACCTCAAAGATATATTTTACAATCCCCCTCGAGGAAAAGAAAAGGAGGTGTAGGTATGTGATTTACAAGAAAATTGATATTTGTTCATATTATGGTTATAGGAATGACAAGGACAATATCTTGGACAAATTCGACTAGCCTGCGAAGGAGGATATGCAATCCAAAGAGATAAGGGAGTGGAAGAGGATTGACATTTTGCATTAAATTATGAGAGGCACCGAAGAGTGACCTCTGATTTTTCCTCTCCCAAGAAAAAAATCCGCAAAATTTAACTGTGGATGTTTGCATACGTAGTTTGTGAATTAAATTGTTTTCTATTGGTTGTTGTTGTTGTTGTTCCTGCACTTGTCATCATCATTTATGATTCACATAAAATTGTTTTTAGTCATATATATATATATATATATATATAACAAATTGAAATTATAAAACACACACATACATAACTAATTTGTATTTATCAAAAATTGAAATTAATTTGTATTTGCAAAAAAAAGTGGCAAAGTAATTGGTGTTATTACAATAGTTAATACAGACCGTGCTTGGTGCGCTATATCATAAACAAAGCACCGTTAAGTGGTGCATTAAATATAATGCATTGGTGATTCATTGTTAGTAGAGAATCATTATACACATAGTGTGTTGTGTTGTGTTCTCGAGCACATCAGGGATGGGACGTCCAAAAAGATGCCTCGCTATGACATTTCACATTTGTTTTGTGCAACGCAGTGTGGTTTGTTCTACGGAATGCATTGCTTTGTTAAATTTTGTGTTTGATAAACCAAGTGGTACGATTTTTTATATGAAAAGCATCGATACTCTAAGTTCCCTAGAGCATCGAAGTATTTTTAGTGGCACATTGTATTTTATGACACAATGTCAGTAGCAGAGCGTTTTACAAAACATGCTGCTATGACAAATTTTTAAATATTTTTCGTGGTGCCACTCTGATAATAGCACCGGTGCATTTTTTTGAAATTAATGCACCAAACTTCCATTTTTTCTAATTTCCTGTGCATTTTTATCAATTTGTTTCTCTTAGAATGCATCGATAATAGGGCATCCCATAAGACAAACCGCTATAGTAAATTATTTTGTATTTTTCTCAGTGTCTTTAAATACACAACACTAGTGTGTTATCATGGATTTGACACACTTTCAGGTCAAAAAAAAATTATGGAAAACTAGGTAGTGTGATCGGTTAATAGAACGCAATGGTGCTCCATTTTTTTTAGAGCATAAACATGTTGTCAACCATTGTGTTGTTATTTTATAATGCACTATTTATGGTGTGTTTTGGAAAATTCACTGCTATGTTAACTTTTTGACATTTTAAGGATTTCGTTCTGTGAATGACACCAATTCATTTATTTATCCTATACGCACCAAGATCGAGGATTCTTTTAAATTCACAAGATGCACTGGCATCTGGGGAGAGTCAAATTGTTTAAATTTGCCTCATGGAAAAAAATGTAAAAAGGAATAAATTTCAAGCCACTTTCAAATTTTAATGCAATGAAAATGAAAATAACCAAGTAATAAACAATTTTTCTGGTGTCTTCTCTCCCATTCATGCATGGTTGCATCATAGAGAAGAGATGAAAAATTATAGTTTTTTTCCAAAATTTGGAAATGTGTGGAATCTACCAATGGAGATATCAAATTGACTATAGTGGACCACAAATGGGGTGTTCATGAAAGGAGAACGAGGAATGTTGTTTGTTGGAGAGGTTGGAAGCATCAAATGAGGTGTAAAAATGAAAAATGGTATGGTAAGTTAATTTTATTTTATCATTCTTGAGTTCATCCAATAGTTGTACACATCGCGGCATTATGTTTATGTGAGCACCGATGTGCAATAATACAACAAAAGCACCAAAGAAAAAAACTTTCGCTAAAACCTTCGAACATCTCCCTCCGTTATATAATTTTTTTAGCAGATAATGATGCACCTCAATATTGAAGCACCGTGGAATTTATTTTTTCACATCGGTGCATTGGTACCTTAGAGGCACACCACTAAAAAAACCTCAACAAAAACCTCCAGTGGCTTGCCTCCACTAACAACCTCCACTATAAATAGAGAAGGTAAAAAAATTCCGAGGAGGTTCCATAAAAACTTCCACTATAAGGTGTTCTCCTTGTAGTGATTGCATTAGAGCTTATCTCATCAAGATATTTCCCCCTCAAATTTGTAAGTGAATAAGTGTTAATCCTTTGATAAGGATCATTGTATGGTGTATCTCTGCCTAGCCTTAAGGGTTTTGATATTGAATATAAATTTAATAATTTTATATTTTTTTTTTATTCAATTTCAAGGGTCAACAATCATAACAATTAGTTCACTCGAGGTCACTATGTATTAGGAGGATAGTGTCTTTGAGGTGAAAGTGTGTGAGGTGGTGGCCATGTTAGGGGCTTAGTGTTTCAAGATCCATAGGGATTAGGAGGTATACTATCTCTATGTTCATAGCGATTGGGGTTATATTGTATTAGGGTGTTAGTTTATTCAAAGTTATAATGTACTAGGGGGTCATTACATCAAGGGTGGTTACTCATCAAGAAATATAAAGATTAAGAGTGATATTGTATTAGGGTGTTAGATCGTTCAAGGTCATAATATTTTAGGGGGTTAGTGTATCATAATGTAGTTTGTTCCGGGTTACAATGTATTAGGGGTTATTATGTTCATGGTCATAGTGTATTAAGGGGGTTAGTGTGTTTGGAATAATAGTGTATTAAGCGGTCAATTACATCATGGGTCATAGGATTTGAACATCTTATTTTTTTAGGGGTTGATTGCAGGACGGGTCATAGAATTTAAGGAAAAATTGTATTGGGGGGGTGGTGTGCTTGGAATCATAGTGTATTAGACAGTTAACATGTTTAAGGTCACAATGCATGAGAGGGTTACCATGTAAGATAGTGAATGTGTCAAGGTGCATAGGAATTAGGGGGTATGCTATGTCCATTGTCATAGTGATTGGACATTTTAGTTTGTTTAAAATCATAATGTATTAGGGTACACTTGAATCAAGGGTGATTCCATCAAGGGTCATAAGGGTTAAGGTTCATAGTCTATCAGGTGGCTAGATTGTTTAAGTTCATAGTGTATTATGGGGTCAATGTATTTAGGATTTAGTGTGTCCGTTTATATAGTGTTTCAAGGCTTAATATGTTCGATTCATAGTGTATCAAATGTTGATTATATTAATGGGTGATCATGTTAAGGTTCCTAAAAATTAGGGACTATACTATGTTTTGAGTCATGGTGATTGGAGGTTATTCCATATTAGGGGGTTTGTGTGTTTAGGCTTATAAGGATTCAATGAATGATTGCATCAAAGGTCTTAAGGTTTAAGGGTCAAAATTTTTTAGTGGATTAATTTGTACAAGGTCATTGTGTATTGAAGGCTCAATGTAGTAAGGTGTTTAGTATATTAAGGGACTCGATTTTAGTGGGTCAATGTGATTAGTATTGCAAATATGGTCAATATGGATAAATATGATCAAAATTGTCAATATAGTCAAGGTTTTTAGCGATAGTCAATATGGTAAAAAATGGTTTACCTTGATCAAAGGTTAATGGTTAGTGGTGTCAATTGAATTATGTTGACTTATGTTAACTCATAGTCATCATTAGTTATCATATGCAAATATGGGTTAGTATATTAGGAGATTGAGGTTCAGCGGGTCAATATGGTAACTATGGCCTACCATGGTAATATATCCAATTGGTAAATAGTTATTAGGGGTTATAGTGTATATGGGTTTTAATGTGTTGCAAGTCATAGTGTGTTAAGGGATGATTATGTCAAGAGTCATATGCTCAAGGGGTATAATGTCATAATAAGTATAGTGTGATTGTATCAAGATCATGTGAGTTAGGAGGTATAGTGTTTATGAGGCCATAATGGTTATGGATCATGTTACGTTAAGTGTTTTATGTTTTTGGGGGCCGTATTGTGTCAAAGGATGATTGTGTTAAGGATTATAAGGGTTCAAGTGTATAATGGGTAAGGGGTTAAAGTGCATAGGGTTCAAATTACCAAGGGTCATAAGGGTTAGGAGGATTAGTTTTCCTACAATCATAATGGATGTAATATGAATAAATACATAATATTGATCATGGCCTGAGGGGTGAACATGTCATTGTGGGATATAAAAAAAAATTGGGAAGTGGAAACATTAAAGCTTCACCAACCACCCAAACCCTTAATAATAGTTCATCAATCATATTATTACTCCTACTATAACTAATTGTTGTTGTTGTTGTTGTTGTTGTTGTTGTTGTTGTTGTTGTTGTTGTT
>CBVK0100562600.1:0-14868 GCA_900067695.1 Picea abies
TATATATATATATATATATATATATATATATATGCTACATTCAAATAATAGACCCTCGACAACTGCTAATGCATCAATGCTAGTTTCCATCAACAACTTACTCATTTGGTGTAAAATACATGTAGGTATGGTGGAAATTTGTTTATCCTTGCAATCATTGTGTATAAAACAAATTTTCTTACATAGAAATATATGCATGCAAGTTTATGGAAATGCAAGATCTTCAATATTCTCTGGGTACACATTTCAGACAATTTATGTCATAATGAAATACAATTTATGACATTTTTTTGGATACACATTACAATTTATGTCATAATAAAATGTCGAAATTTGATTGTTTTTTTCCCTTTGGAAATTTATACCACATGGATAGTGAAAATCAAGACTATAAGGTTTATATCGAAATACACTTCCATTTGTATTTGAGTAATACACTTAGGCTATGCCATCCTTGTTTGTCACTTGTGAAGCATAAATTTTGGTTTTGTGTTGTCATACCCATGCCTTGTCATCATAACATGTCAAATTCTCATCGAGATTATATCCATTGAATCCATGTGTCATTACCTTGATTTTCCACCTATCTCCTAAGTCTCCCCTTGTCCTCCATGTGGCCTTATACCATGTCATTTTTCAAGCTAGTTAGTTTACCTGTTTAGGTATTCACATGGAGTATCCCTAGGATGAGTCTAGGATGATCCCAAACATTCCTTGAAAATGAATTTTATGGATATAATTTCATTGGGGTCTTACAAGGAGTATTATAACCCTAGAGTGGGGCACCATTCTTGACACCCCCTTCACTATAATGTCATGTTGATGTAGTTTCCTAGACCCTCTCTGTGGATTCCTCAAAAGGTTAAAAGGTGATCCCTTAAGACGCTCAAATATAAAGGATAGGAACTTAGTGTAGTTAGGAATTTGTATGGGGATTCTTCAAAGGGAAAAAGGTAATCCAACAAAACCATCTATCTATTAAGGAAATTGGGTTGATATTTTCTTGAAAAAAGGATCATTTTTCTAATGTAGTTAGGACTTGGAAGGATTCAATCAATGATGTTATAAGTATAAAAAAAATTCCAAAGGAAAAGAGAATAGGCACCCTTGTAACAAATCTCTGGTGAATCTTATGCACCAGTCCTTTGACACCATCATCAATATTTTTTTGTAGTACCCATCAAATATTAGGAATCCATTTTCAAGGGATAATGGTTGGATCCATGTTGGGACAAAATCCCCCTTATGGGATGCTAAGAGCTCAAAAATATTTGTTTAGGTAAACCAAGAACAACCTTTGGAATTGCTACTAAATCTCCATGAAAAATGTTGCAACAAGATCTATTCCCTTTTCAATCTGTTGATTTTCCACGTAACTGATATGTCCCTTTGAATTTTTACATGAAATATCATCATCATGAGAATTATTCTTTTCCTTTTAAATATTATTAGCTAACTCATCTGTTTCTCTTCAAATGGATTTCTAGCTTGTGTTTCCAAAACTTATTTAAAACACATGACTAAGCCTACTACCAAGAATAACTCAAATGAATACCCTAATGTGAAATAAATGAAATTAATTTAACATGATGCTAACTATACTAAACATGAATGAGGTGTAGGGCTAAGTGTAATGATACTTCCAATTAACCATCCAAGCATCTAACTAGAATCATGGAATCTACTCTTGTATTTTATTACACCCCAAATAGTGAGATATTATGTTGCATCCAAATGTAGGCTCTCCATTTGAATATCTTGTTTCTAAAAAGTAGAGGTTTATCTTTGGATCACACAACTTCACATAAAAAGAATGATACTTGTTGCCTTTGAAAATATGAAATTATATAAATGAATTCCATCCAAGTCAATTGGATCAATATACTCTCCAATATATTATTGCAAATATTGTTGGCCACACCACCTCTTGTTGTAATGTGCCTACTAGATTTACAATTTTACTTTGGCTACTATTGGAAAAATTATCCTCTGACCAAGTCCAGTGAGACGTAATGGTAAAATTTTGATTCAATAAAATTTTGGACTAGTTGTCCCGTTTCCCTTCTTGGACTTGTTTCTTTGAGCTACTAGAAAAGGGCCTTAAGTTGTTCATTTTCTAATTAATACCAACCCTTTATGATTCCTTTTTCTAATTTATTATACCACATTAATAATTCTCTTACAAATTTCTACACAAACAACTTCATGGTTGCATCTTCATGGTCATCCTTCATGTCCTCAATTAGTGACTGTAATTTTTTCACATGCTCAAATGCAGATGTAATATTTTGACCTTGAAATCTTGGGATGTGATTGATATATAGACATCTAGATGGAAATTAATTTGGGTACCCTATAATTCCAATGAAAATCAAAGGATCAAAATACTTAGGATCTCCTTCTTCATCATTAATTTCCTTAAAACCCAGTGTTTCCTTTTTATTTAGTTCATCATCAAAATTTTCCCACTATTCATGTCTAGGAAACCTATGATTTCATTCTTATTTTTTGTTGGTTCATCATGGACATAATTCATAAGGTGATCACTAATTAGATAATCCAATGGTAGTTACTTTATTTCTCACCACTCCTCTTCTTCAGTATAAGACCCAATTTCCATAACATGACAAGGAAAGGATGAGGGATCATCTTCTTTCCACTTTGATTTCTCCTCGATATTTCGACAATGAGCGATACGATCCTTTACATTTTGTGGTACATTTCAAGATCAAATTGAATCAATACTATCACAAATTTTAAGAGCACCACGAGCACCACTATTCCTGTCTTGTAATATATCATGCATGGGAATTCATATTTCCAATTTTCTATTTAAATCTAGGATTACTAACAACCAAATCATTACTTTAAAATTCCAAGTGTTTTTTTGTCATACACTTAGTTTCATCTAGACATGATATCTATCCTTTGATCAATTGGCCTACCCCTAATTAGTTTCTATCCTCTCATCATCATTCAAGGAAGAGAAATGGGGCTGAGTTCTTTTGGGTTCATTCCTTTCCTCATGACTATTCTCTCTAAATAAATCCTCATTAGAAATTTAATTGTTTCCAAAAAATTAGTTTCCATAAATATACACATATAGAGTCCAAAACTGTCAACTTTTGCATAGGCAGTCATACATACCATAATAAAAAAAATTTGACAAATGAACTTCACTACAATATTAATTTAGTAGGATTTATAATTTTGATGTTTTGCAAATTTTCAATTTATTTATGATAAAGCGATTATAATATTTTTGTGTTTTTATAGGTTGTTGTTTCCGAGAATAATGGACCACGTCCACTTGGGATGGACAGATCATCCCATTCCCAGGTATCTCGTTTTGAGTTAAATATTTTTTAAATCTGAAATCTATTATCTTATTTTGATTGAATTTCATGTTTTTGTACTAACAAAAATATTATAAATGTGTATGTAGGTTGGTCCATTATTTTTCCTGTCACCACTACCCCCATTTGTTCAGTCACCACTACCCCTATTTAGCACATAATTTTTCCAAGGTTATAGGGTGAGTTTGGTCTGTGTCCACCCTACCCCAACACTTAGGATCCCATCCCCCACCCCCTAAGGTACTCCCTCCCATCCTATATCCCGTGGGGGTTTATCACTGGCCATATTCACCACCATTTCCTTCCCATCCATCCATAGTGGCTACACCCATACACTAGTCCACCCTATTGTAGGCCCCATTGTTGCATCCATTTGGCCTATTATATCCCCCATTGTTTCATCCATTTTGGCTACACAAATTTTCCCTCATGCATTCCCCATTATATAATCTTCTTTGTCTACAACTATCAACCCTACAATATATGTTTCCTTGGAGAAACTTGTACAACCAAGTGCTCCATATTCTATCCAATATCCACCATTTCCTAAGTTATTCACATTGTAATGTAATTAATCCCCAAAATTCATAGCATTCACATAAAATGTAGTGCAAAAACAAATAACACAAGAGAAATAGATAAGCCTCGAGAAATATCTATTGTATTAATGAAAATAAAAAATAGAGAGCCGTGTTCACTTGCCTCTTAAAGGGGGAAACCTCCTAGAGCAAAGCTCCCAAATACAATAAGAATTATTGACAAAACATTAAATAACCTTATTCTCAATGTATAACTATCCATAGAGAATATTAACTACCTATGGGCCCACTTATAATGAGGACCAACTAACTAATTTGGGCCTTATTAATAACAAAGACCATTTTTAGAATGAGTCACTATCAAATAACTATTTAATGGGCCTTATTCAAGGAAGGTGGCCTCATACATTAATAAAATATCTAAGTAAGGGGGTTAGGGTAGGACCCTAACATGCCCTTTCCCTTCGAAAGCAATATTTTCCTCAAGTTTGAAGGTAGAGAAATTGTTTTAGAATCGCTGCTAGTTCCCATGTGGAATCTTTTGGTTGCATATATTTCCATTGTATCAATACTTACCTGATCATGAATTAACACAATTGACACTCTATGGTATCCAATACTTCTTCTAGTCAGAGACAAATGGGACCTATTAATCAATTTTTGGTAGGTTGGTATAAACTTTGGAATTTGATCCCACAACCTTCTTCAAACAGGACATATGAAAGACTGAATGAATCTTGGAGTGGGAAAGGAGAAGCCAACTTGTAGGTGACCTGCCCAATGCATTGTATGATCTGATAGGGACCATAGAAATTAGGAGCTATATTTTGGGGAAATTTATCATTGAGTGATGTTTATTTATAAGGATGTAGGTGAAGAAACATTTGATTCCATTCAAAAAAATAATTCTCATATCTATGCTAATCAACTTGTTGTTTCTTTCAATTTTTCACCATAACCAAGTTTTCCTTAATGATATGGACAATGGCTTCTCTAGTGTGAATCATTCTATCTATTACCTAAACCTTGGAGGTGACTTGTACATAAGATGCCAATGACATGGTATTTTAGCCATAAAATACTTCATATGGTTTCATTTTGATATCTCTATTATAGGTGGTATTGTACCGCCATTTGGCAAGGGGAAGCCATTGTGCCCATTGGTGCAGATTTTTGGAAGCAAAGTATCTAAAAAAGGTTTATAAGGACTTGTTAACCACTTCTATTTTACCATCAGTTTGAGGATGATATACAATTCTCATGTTAATATGTGTATCTTGAAGTTTAAATAGCTCTTTTTGGGTGAATGTGGGGTCCCTATGGAATTGTAGTGAAACCTGCATAGATAATCTAGCTAGAAACAATTAACACAAAAATTGAAAAGTTGAAAGAAGAAAAGAAGAATTGGACATAAATAATGAAATAATTTATTCTTCTATAATCCACACTCAAAGAGTGAATACTTTACAACATATGTAAGTTACACACTCAAACTAATGCGCCATATTAATCTTCTAGAGAGATGTGGACATATACTAATAGAAACGAGAGTGAACTGCCACCTAGTCCTAGTTAACCAGACATGTAGTGATCGATTAACTATCTCATGCAAGTGGAGTGGAGAGAATATCATGAATGCACATGCGTAGCACTCTCCTAGCCTCATGCATGTGAATTGTTCCCTCCTAGTGATGATTCCAAGGTGAGCATGCAACACTTGGTTATAATAGTGATGTTGCTATGTGAGGCTGGACTCCACTAGTCTAACTAAAGTACAACCAAGTAATGATTGAAGAGGATGTGGTGCCCTTCTATGGGAGAGAATATTAGGGGACAATATCTCATAAAAAGGGGCACCCTCAACATAGGCTAACATACATAGGAAAAGGGTGTGTAATATCTCCAATACCCCCCCTAAAGTACTAGTAGGGAGTACACAATGAATGGGTCTTGGAAATAATCCATGTTAGGTACCCATTTTACAATGCATCTAAGAAACATAGAATAAATGAAAAATAGGAAAGAGGAAAAAAATCATAAGAACCCCCCCCCGACAAAATACAATTTTGAAAAAGAAAGACAATTCTTAGGCAACGATGTCCTTCAACCCAAAGAGGTCCCACAGAAAGTGGATGATTGAGATTATATTGAGAGAAAAATGAAGGAAGATATATAACAAGGAAACACAAAGAGATATTGCAAGAAACATGTTAATACAATTAAACTTGGATTATATTAATGACTATTTGGAATACAAAAGACTGTAAAATGCAAAGCACACAAGCTAGCTATAATGGTGGTAGCTTATCCTTGAAGAGAGAGATGTGTCGGCTATGCTCTTTCACAAGAAGTTGATTATAAAGAGGATGAAAATAAATTTTAACGTAAAGCATAAATGAGAAAACCCTAAAAATCCAAAACCATAACCCCAGAAGATGAAACACCAAAAAGTTTGTGGGCTCCGATGTGGTTAGTTGATACATCAACTTCCCGAGGGCACAACTTTTTCATACGGTCTCCATTTTGGGCACTCAGTAGCCTGTTAGAAAGGTCTAGTAGAGAATTATACATTTCAAATGGCTTAGGATATTTTTTCAACTACATGTTAGGCACTACCGTGACAAAAAAAATGTCGTTTAGGGCCTCAAAATGACTCCGAAAGTTTGGAACCTGAAAATTTGTAGAAAAATTCCAAGATGTGGAACCATTTTGAATTAGTGGAACATATGGGTGGGCACCAGTATCCACCTATATAACTCTTTCCCCATTATTAATAAATGGTACCCATTGTGTCAATTTCCTCGATCACATGGGGAAACTTTTGCTGAATATGACTCATGGTGAGCCACTTTTCCTAGTGAAGAAGTTTCCTTGCTTTGATGACCCAATAGAGTTAGATGTTTGGCTGGAGGATTCCCTTCATATTGGTGTAAATGATATGATAAAATATGTCTTGTTCAATGTTGATAGGATTGATTTATGTAGGGGCCAAGTGCTTGGGCATGTATGAAGTGTCCAAGAGAGGTGGAAAATATGGTCAAAGCAATTCCACATTAAATACAGGGTGCAAGCCAAGGAAAGGGGGGACACTCAATTTAAAATATTTTAACCCATAGTGGGAGGAGCTTCCAATGGGGTCCTGTTAGATGCTCTTTCTAGAAATTCAACCATACCTTATCTCCCACCTAAACCATTTTTGGTACCTGATGTTGATCATGGTGTTTCTTCTACTTGTCATTGGATTTCTGAAAAATATCATGAACTTGTTATTGGATGTGTTGGATTCATTGAATAAATTTGGATGCTCGATCAACATAAGTATGAGCATGGGAGGATGATTCTTATGAAACTAAAATGGGAAGAACTATGCCAATGGGGGCCAAGGTATGGAACCCCAAGAACACTTGAAAATGGTTGTTGTCAATAAATATGTGGGGGGATATTTTGTAGCTATGTTGTAAGGAAAGATATAATTCTAGGTGTGTGGATGTTTGGAATTTTACATCCCAAGTATATGAAAAAATATAAGGTTGACTACCTCTATTTTCCCACCATTTTGTGGGTGGAAGGCAGTCAATTTTCTCAACTTGGTGTCCATCATCGACCATTAGCTGGACTAGAAAGTAATCAGGAACCCATTTTATCAATTTGAAATAATGGTTCGTGGGAGCCCAAAATGAACCCAAACACATTCAAAGAAGAGCTCAGTGTCATCCTCAATTGCAATACTCTTCTTGAAGGGTTCCTAAACTTCCATCTTAGAGAATTGATCAATGACTACAAAGACACAGTCATTACCATGGTTGTTTGAAAGTATACCAGACATGTAATCCATGGATATGGACTCCCAAGGCCTATCAGGAGTAGGAAGAGGGGTGTATAGCCCCTATTTCTTGGTGGTATGTTTGGAAATGGTGCATGCAATGCATGATTTGATATACTTGCATACATCTTATCGAAGATTCGACTAATAAAATTATTTTGTAATACTTCCAATGTTTTTTCAATGCCAAAGTGTCCTACCACCTGACTGTAACGAGCTTCCCAAATAAAATTTGTATGCTCACTTGAAGGAGCACATGGATGGTTTAGATGGAATAGCAGGCCATCCTGGAGTTGAAAGTCTAGAACTGATTTTCCTACACTCAATGTCTGATAGGTACAAAAAAATACAGAGTGATTGTCGTATAATTGTGGCCACTCAGAGGTCTCATGCCCACATGAGTTAATAATTATGGTTAGTTCCAAAACAAGGTGTTGACTGAGGTAGTCTGCAACATGGTTGGTATTTCCCTTATTGTACTTGATGTTCAAGTGGAATTGTTGTAGGTATGTGGAACATTTATGAGGGAGGTCATTCTGTAACTTTCCTTATGTCTACATGAATTTCATATGCATGTGATCCATGTGAATGATAATTTACTTTCCCAAAATGTAATTCTTCCATTGTCGACATGCCTACATAATGGAGTACATATCTTTGTCGTAGGTGGGGTATCTGCGAACAACATCAGATAGTGTTTCACTATGATAGGCCACCAAATGGCCATGTTGAGTGAGGACTACATTGATAACATAATATGAAGCATTTGTTTCAATCTCAAATGGTTGTTTCAAGTCTGGTAGAATAAGGAATGGTGTTGGGAAAAGGTGAAATTACAAATAATCGAATGCTTTCTATGGTGACACAACCCAAACAAACTTGGCCTTGGCTCAAACCTTGGTCACCTAGCTTAGGGCCCAAATGATATGAGAGAACCCTAGTATAAACCCTTGGTATAATTTGGTGAGGCCCAAGAAGTTGCAAATCTTGGTCAGTGTCTTTAGGGCCAGTCGATCACAGATGACTTGGATATTGGATTGATCCACATGCACACCCTTCTCATCCATGATTTATCCAAAATATTGTATTTTTTTCATGTCAAATAACACTTCTCCAAATTTCCCTATAACTTGTGCTATCATAGGGTGCCCAAGACCTATTAAATGTGCATCAAATGTTGTTCCCATGTTTTACTAAATATGAGTATTTTATATAGATATATGAACACAAAAGAGTTTGTGAATGGTTGTAATATATGATCCATCATCTGCATGAATGTGGTTGGGGAATTAGTCAAGATGAAAGGAATGACCAACCACTCGAAGATACCTTCTTTAGAATTTAAGGTTGTCTTCCATACATCAGTTTGCTTAATCAGTACCTGGTGGTAGTCTGACTTTAGATAAATCTTACTGAAACATTTGGCACCCTTGAGCTGATCTAGAAGATTATCAATCCGGGGAATTGGGTATTGATTTTTTACTATGATCTTGTTTAGGTCTCTGTAATCAATACAAAGTTTCCATGTCCCGTCCTTCTTCTCTACCAAAATAATTGGGCTCCGACAAGGTGAGGAGCTTGGTCTAATGTGTCCCTTCAAAATTAGTTCTTGGACCTAGAATTTGATTTCTTCATTCTCCATAATAGAGAGCCTATATAAAGGGCCATTAGGAAGAGGATCACTGTGTGTCTAATAAATTGAATGCTTTACCTAACAGTGCAAAGGCACCCCATTAGGTGAGCAAAATATGCTTTTGTGCTCTTTTACTATCTTTTACACCTTCTTTTATTGTGTACAGAGATTTCATGCCGAGGTTTTGGTAGTTGTAGTGACCTTCCTTTCCTCTTCCGACTGGACAATAGAGAGGGAAAATATCCTGATCTAAGAGACCATCTTTCTACACTGCTTCACAAATGTCAAAGAGACCACAGTAGTTGGGATTACCTCTGGTACCCTGTAAATTGACCTCCCAAACTAATTATGACACTATGAGGCTTAGATTCATAAATAACATGAAACTTACACATATATGGTTGTCCTAAAATAACATCACAAACTTCAAGGGGGTAAACATCACACAATACCTTATCTTTGAGGGGTTTGATTCCATAGTGCAGGTGACTTTGTTGGCTGAAAAATATGTCTCATCCCTGGCTAAGACAACCGATGGTGTATGGATGATGGTGTAACATGGTTGTTAGGTTCAACCTCTTGATGACCTATGTTGAGAGTAGGTTCTTCTGGCTATTGCTGTAAACAATGAAATGGAGTGGGGTCCCCTTCACCCACATCTGTGAGTGGAAGAGGTGCTCTCTTTCTTCAAGTTCCTTTGGTTCTTCTAATTGGACCTTTGTGGTAGTGACGATGACACTAGGTTTTGTATCAATTTCCCTTATCCAATTTTGAATCAGAGTCTGATTCAACATCCCACTCTGAGGATTTTTTCTCAGCCAACAATGATTGTTTGGAGTGACATTCATCAATGTTGTGCTAAGGGATTTTGTGTAACTCACACCATTTTCTAGTGTCCTTCAACTTCTCATTACCTTTGTTTTCTTTTGTCTTGGAATGGTTATCCTGAGGATGGAAATACTTTATTTGACCTTTTCTTTTGGATTTAGGGCCACTTTTACTATGATTTTGATGCAATAGGTTTGCAGAACTTAAATACCGATTATTATTTTTCTTGAACGTTTTCTCGATCTTAATAACATATCGATAAGAATCTCCTAGTGAGGATATGTATAGGAACTCCATATCTGTTTGGATGTTCCTATGCAAGTCATTATGGTACTTCAGAACCATGTGTCACTCAGAGTCTTTAATACCCATCTTTGTGCGCAATATATGGAAGATGTTGATTTAATCCGATATTGTCTGGTATCTCTCATGAAGTAAATTTTTTCATCTCATGTATTGGTCATCATAGTTTCCAATAGGGTAGTATTGCTCCTTGAGGGAATCAACAAAATTCACCCAAGTGGGTCTTGTCCCAAAAATTTCAAACTCATCTCCGAGATGTTTCTCACAGTAAGTCTCCCACCAATATCTGAGATGGGGAATGGATTTAAGGAGTGCAAAGGTGTGTTTTCACTGTTGGAAATGTTTTGGATAGATAAATAAAACTCTAGTAAAGTTAACCATTTTTCCAAAGCATCGATGTATTTCTAACCTTCAAATAAATGAATATGAAATCTAACTTTTACCTTAAAGGGAATCACACCTCCGAAGTGACTACTAGTTGAAGGTGCATCCATTATTGTTGGCAACCATCAAAGGATCTGGGTGAAATTATCCATCATTTCATTCCTATGTTGTGTGAGGGATTCCTCAAGAAAAAAATTGATAGGATATCCTACTCCATCATCTCATTCCTATGTTGGGTGAGGGATTCCTCAAGAAAAAAATTGATAGGATATCCTAATCCATCATCTTCATTTTCTTTTTCCATGGGAGGCTGATTGGGGTGATGAGAGTGTTCTTCCCTAAGCTCAACTAGTTCAAGACCCAACTTTCAATAGCCTGACCTCGTCGAGGACATGCACAAAGAAACAAAAAAGAGTAGATTGCTCTGATAGCATTGATCCAGATTATATTGAGAACAAAATGAAGGCATAGATATAACAAGGAAACAAATAGAGATATTGTAAGAAAAATATTAATAAAATTAAATTCAGATTCTATCAGTGACTGTTTGGAATTAAAAAGACCATAAAATGAAAAGCACACAAGATAGCTAGAATGGTGGTAGCTTATCTTTGATGAGAGATATGTGTCAGTTATGCTTATTCACAAGAAAATGATTACAAAGAGGCCTAAAAGAAATTTTAACATAAATAATCAATAAGAAAACCCTAAAAATCTAAAACCCTAACCCCAGAATATGAAATGCCAAAAGGTTTATGGGCCTTGATGTGGTTAGTTGAAATGTTGACTTCTCAAGGGCACAACTTTTGCATACAATATTTGTTTGCGGTGTTCGATAGCTTGTGAGAAAGGTCTAGATGAGAGGTATATACTATGAATGACCTAGAATCATCCTTCATGTACATGCTAGGCACTGTCACACCGAAACAAACATCATTTAGGGCCTTAATATGACCTCAGAAGTTTGTAACCTGAAAAACTATAGAAAAACTACCAAGATGTGGAACCATTCTGAATTAGTGGAAGATATGGGTGGTCACCCGTATCCACCTAGATCAGTGGCATTTCTTCTTGGTGAAGGCTTTGGTGAATATATCGATAGTCTATTCTAAGGAAGGAAAATACTGTAAGTCGATGTTCATGCCATAAATCATCTCTCTAATACAATGCATGTAGATCTCGATGTGTTTGGTCCTCTTCTGCTGCATTGGATCTTTGCAAAATTTCAGTGTGCTCTGATTATCGCACCAGATGATAGTTGAGAGATGAAATAGGATATGAAGCTCAGTGAGGAATTTATTGAACCATAGATCATGAATGGTAATGTTGAACACTGCTTTATACTCATCCTTTGTTGATGATAAATAAATCATTGCTAATTGATTTTTACTCAACCAACAAATGGGACTGGATCCCAAACTAAGAACGTATCATGAAGTTGAATTGAAATATATGTTATCGCCAACCCAATATGAATTTGTATAACCAATGAGGTATAATGTACAACTTGTTTCATAATGAATCCAATGACTAGTAGTACCCATTACATATCATAGGATGCTCTTGGTAGCTTTCCAACGTAGATGATTTGGCTCTTGAATGTGTGTGGAAACTACTCCCACTTCATACAAGATATATGGATGAGAGTGAGTGAGATATAGGAACCTCCCCACTAGATTTCAATACTTGGTGAAATCCACCAATTGTTTATCCCCACCATCCTAGAGCTTACCCCTTGATAAGAAAGGTATGGTTGTCGGTTTACAGTTGGTCATGTTGAACCAGAACAAAAGATATTTGGCACACTTTTCCTGAGACAAATTGATTCTTGAATCATATTGGTTGATTTCAAGACCAAGGAATAAGTGTAATGGACCCATGTTGGACATTGGAAACCTTTCATGCAAGGCATTCTTAACTTCAATAATAACCGAGTCTGAATTACCTGTGATTAATAGATCATCTACATATAGTACTAAAATCAATAAAGAGTTTGAATTTCTCAACCTATAAACATTGGGATTTGATTTCAAAAAAATAATTTTTTTAGAAAGTAAGTAAGAATCCATGTTAGCCTATCATGATCTAGGAGCTTGCTTGAGGCCATATAATGAATTTTTGAGTCAACAAACTAAAGAGGGGTTTTGTAGTACCCCTGTGGCTGCTCCATGTAGAATATATCTTCTTTGAGATAACCATGAATAAATGAATTATTCACATCCATTTGGTGAAACTCCGACCTCCTTTGCACTGTAATGGTGAGGGACAACCATATGGAATCCATATTTTCTATTGGAGCAAATTTCTCATATTAATCAATCCCATGGACTTGCTAAAATATTTTTTCCACCAATATTGATTTGTATCAGCTCACAAGACCATTTTATACTTTCTTCATATTTTATACCCATCTACATATAACAAGATTACTATATGAAGGAAGAAAAACCAAGTCCCAAGTATATTTCTTAACGAGGGAGTTGTACGCCTCGTTCATAGCTGATTCCTAGTTGGGATTCCCTTCAGTCTCTGCATAGGTTTGAGGGTATGAAGATAAAACCATGTAGAAATGCATGAGAATTACTGGTTATGTGGATGTGAGTGCATGTGGATCCTCCTCAAATTGGGATTTCAGGCTCCTCAGATCCACTAGATCCCCCACAAGATCACTTGTTGCTTGTAGGATGGAATGTGCCCATTTGGGTCTTGGATATGGATCTTCACATGCATGCTCATGATATTCCAAATCTGATTAAAAAATCAGATCTAAAATATGATCTGAGTGTAAATATGCATCATCATGGATATATGGTATAAGAGGAAGCACAAAATTTTATTCATGTTGTTTTAGAGATGCATGCAGGGGACTTTGTTGGCCCTTTGTTTTGGCATTCTTTGCATCACCAATTGCCATCCTTTTTGACCAATATTCCCTATTCCTACACCTTATTTACCCATATTTATGTATCTAATATGAATAACAAGATTATATAGGTAAAATGTTGTTTATTTCTATAATTTCCTTTGTTTCTAATGATTTGGAAAGGATTTGGATTAATCTTGCTAACGACAGATACTTCTAGTTTAAGTTTGCAACTTGATTTCCAAGATGAGTTTCTGTAGCAAATTAGTTCATCTACAAGGATGAAACTAATATTGGACTAAACCATGACATTTGGAAGGTGCCAAAAGGTTCCACAAATCACATCCACCTGTCATCTTGTCCTACAGATCTTTCATCTCAGAGATAAAGCAAATTCAAACAATTTATAAAAATTCGCACCAAAATAGAGAGATAATTTTGAGGGCTCAATTGTGAACATATGAAGATGAATATTGAAAATAGGCCACATGGGTTTTTTGTAGGATGAGGCCATTTAGCTTCCACCCTAATGGTTTCCTCAAAATGTGAATGATATGAGAGATACAATTGATTATTTAAAATAATATTTCTTAGATCCGTTGCTACGACCAATTTTAAGATCTATGGGTTGTGGATATCAAAGATCTCATTTGTAATCCATAAGTATTAGTTGTGATACCTTCATAGGGAAAAGGATATCTGATATCAAATAATTGTAAACTCATATTGCTGCTCTGAATTAATACAACAAAGTTTTGGTTTCTTTTCAACTTCATGAGTTATAAGCTTTAGTATTATAAGTCTAGTTTTATAATTTTTCTCTCAGCAGCGCTCGCCGAGCCAGGAGGACCCCCTGAGGAGGAGTGTGTTTCTTAGTTTCCTTTATATTGGTATTTATTTCATTTATTCAAGTCGTTTGATTTTCAATTCTGTTATTTTTTTTTTGCAATGTATTCATTTTTGTTTGCACAAGAGTGACTAATTTGATCCGGATTATTTTCAGCATGAAATGAGAGTGGAGATATAATAAAGAAATGCACAAAGATATCGCAAATATTCAATAACATAACAGAAATGTATCAGAGATTCATCCATAAACACAGATATACAGTAATACACGATTTCTATTAATGAAAGAA
>CBVK0100562613.1:0-18600 GCA_900067695.1 Picea abies
TTAATAGAAATCGTGTATTACTTTATATCTATGTTTATGGTTGCATCTCTAATATATTTATGTTATATTACTGGATATACGCGATATCTCTGTGCATTTAATTATTATATCTCCACTCTCATTTCGTGCCAAAAGTAATCCGGATCAAACATAGTTCTATCAAGAGGGGTGAAGGTGTTTCTCATCGTGTATCCTCTAAAACCTAGAGTCGTGGGAGGGTTGTGTGAAGTCATACTCCCATAGAGGTGTGATGGAAACTGCTAGTTTCTTGTTCGAGAAGCTTGGTTGAGATGTATGACAATTCCACTTAGGGGTTATATCAAGAGTTAGGTCAATATAGTTAACTCTCCATCTTAGTCACTTAGGAAGGAAGGATGATTCAATGTATGTTAGTAGAGAATAATGATTATGGATTAGATGTGTCATTATTGTTTATACACTTGGTTTATACCATTTTTCAAACCCTCTTTTGATTCCCTTTGATATTTTAAGTATGATAATTAGTTATTGATAAATTATTGTAATTTAGTTCATTAAGATTATTAATTGATGCATTTACTTGATATGTTTCCGTGCATGCCTTAATGTGATCACACACGAACTATGTACTAGAGGTAGTGTTTGTTTAACATTAGTACATGCATAAGATATATGTCCACAAGCTACACACACATACCTTGCACATGCACAATAGTAGAATTAATTAATGTATTAATTATTAAAATAGATTATTAACTATTTAAATTAATGTTTAAATATATGTCAATTATATTTCATAGAAAAATATCAAGTAGCATTAATTACCTTCTTTGACTTTGATTGATGGTTGGTATGATGAATTAAATGACTATGGTGGTTTGTTGCATGTACATTTGAGGAAAATTATCAAGTTGCATTTATAAAATAGCATGAGAAGAAATACTTTGAATTTTATTTATTGTCATTTTATATAGGTCATTTATATTTTAGTTTTTTTTTAACTTTTCTCCAAGAAATATCTAGATAGCAAAAGTTGATGGCTAATAATGAGGTGGTTGAGGACACTTGGAGAATTGGGTATGGAAACATGATAAATCAGAAGATAAAGTGGCAATGAAGGGGGAGGTGGTTGATAGATTTGATTATGTTGAGAGGTTGGATAATTATTAGAAGATATATTTCTTGGCATATTATTCTTAGAGCATATGTGTTTCTCTGTTGTTTGAGTCATTGACATGAAGGGCTAAGAAATCGAAAGGTTTCTTGGAGCTAGGAAGACAACTAAGATCCTAGTTGACTCAGAGAATAATTTTTTTGTTTCACTTTAGAAAAGCAGGAAAATAATGCTTCAAAGGATCTTCCTACTACTAGCAAGACTACATGGCAACTGATCAACTTCAACAAAATTGAGGAGGAGGTATTTTGTTAAAATGTATTAGTTATGCTTATGAAATTTTACATAAAAAGAAAAACTTTTTTTTACATCAAATAACTTTATACATACGTGTATAAATTATCACTTATCAATTCATATCATTTCATATTTTATAGATAGGTGCTACAAAAAGACCCTTTTCCACTATTAATGATTGTAAAAAATCCCTTTTGCACATATTTGTACTCTCTTAATATTTTTGGATGTAAATAATCCTCACAAGTTTTTTTAATAAAAAATATGTATATTATAGAACAAGATTTTTAAAACAAAAACATTTGGATGGAAAAGTCTGAAAAGGCATGTTGTACTTTAAAAAAAAAAACATGATTTAATACAATAAATGTTGTTTCCCTAGAAAATACTTCTTAATAATGATTATTAGTCTATAAAAGTAATGGCATGAGTTTATGTGTGGTAAGGGATAAATGAGTGTAACCGGCTCTCGCCGATCCATGATGAATCTCAATTGAAATAATATTTTAATTGGCTACCGCCAAGGGTCTTATTATTGTTTCTACCTATGAGGACATAGATTTGCACTTCTCCCTTTAAGCATTGAATAAATCTAGTGTTAAGATAGATCCAATCTAGATAAGGGAATCTGGGTAGAAATGTGAATAACGGGCCATCACCTATCCATGATGAATCTCAATAAAAATATTGAGAACATCACCATATTGTCTGGAGGCAAGGGTTTCCTGAACGTACGTACAAACATAACTTCGTATGAAGATCTAGATATCAGCGGATAATTTTACACGCATATCCTCGGAAGCAAGAAAACCTATCATCTTCAAGACTTTCTTTTTATAGGGTATAATAAATGGGAGGATAAAATTCCTTCAGAATTCTGTTATGTTTCTTTATACAGTTATGCTTAGCACTAATAATTAGGAGAACTGAATTATCTCATTCAGAGACTTTGCTCGTAAGTTTTACAAGTAATCAATTTACAGACAATGAGATGTGCTAAATTAATGCCCCTTCTTGCTAAAATCAAAACATTGCACACTAAAAACAACACAAATACGAAGATGAACTGCATTTTTACAACGCTTGAGATCTTACTTCATAATTTTCTTTGGTGAATGAATATAGGATATATTTCATTAAGAGTGAAGGGTATACTTATTGGAAATGATGGTTTTTAATTAATGATGTTTTTTTATGGATAAGATTAAATACGGATGAAATATATATTTTTAGTAGTTCCAATAAATGATGGAATGTTATTTCATTTATTATGTTTTTATTTTTTAATCATAAAACTTGTTTACTTTCTCACATCTACTTAATATTATTCATAAATATGATGAGTAGTGTTATTCATGTTTAGTGTCATTATAATTAAATTAATGATAGATTTTATTTTATTAATGATGGAAACTAATAATTTTTATGTCTTTCCTTGTTATTGGAGAGTTTTGCTTCCACCGATGGCCAGATTAGTATTCTTTGATGGTTTTTCATTTGGTTACACCAAGCCTTTTTAGTGGTTTTTTTGTGGGAGTTGTTTTAGATCCATTGCTTTCAGAGCGGGTCTATATTCATTCTTAATAGAGAGTTTTTATAAGTAAATTTGAATTGCATCTTTGAGCTTGCTGCCTAAGATAGTGAGATGCAACCTGATTCCTTGGCCTATGCTTGTAGGTGTAATAGTTTTTATTTTGGATTTTGACATGGATTCATACTGTCAATAATATTTAGATGTTAGATGGTATTCCGACTTTTTAAAATTGGTTTTCAGGATTTTAAATTAAAAATTGTATATTATAATTTGCTACATACTTGGTCCTTGAAAATCCTTTTTTTATGTTCTCAAGAGCTTGCTCAACATTGCCATGGTGAGGGTTTTATATGTGAATTTTAATTGTCTTGTTCATCTTGGTGTTTAAAATAGTGTGACCATAATAATGTATACTATTGTAATATCATAATAATGTGTGCTATGGTAATAATTATTTGTATGGTATGGTAATAACATAATAATGTGTGCTATGGTAATAATTATTTATGAGGGGTTGTTAGAACCTCCTTGCATAAGAGTGTTGTGTTTCCTTTATTTATATTTGGTTGGAATATGGAGCATATTAATAACAAAGCATAATGGAACCTTCTCCACTACATCAATCATTATTATAACTACTATTTATTTATTACAAACACTAATAAGTAGTGATCAAACTTAACTATCTAGCACTAACCACTAATGGTATGATCCAACTTAACTATCTAGCACACACCCTTAAGCTGGAGCATTACAAACATCAGCAAAACTAATGATACTCAGTTGGGATCTGAGAGATACAAAACTATTTGCTACTAAAGGCTTAGTAAGAATGTCATCCAATTGATCTTCAATTTTGCAAAAGTGCAAAGTGATGACAACATTATTAATCAATTCATGAATGAAATGGGAACCTGTGTCAATATGCTTGCTCTTCCCATTGAATATGGTTTCTGGAAAGTGTAATTGTTGAGTTGTTGTCACAATAGATTTGAGTAGCCTCCATTTCTTCATGAGCCAGATCTCAGAATATCCTTCAAAACCATACTGCTTGATAGGTGGCTGAAGTGGATGCAACATATTATGCTTCAACTGAGGATAAAGTAACAATCAATTGTTGTCTGGATGCCCGGGAAATCAGATTTTCTCCATATTTAAATGCATAACCAGAAGTGTTTTTTTATATCATCTATACTTCCTACAAAATCATTATCAGTGTAGCCAATCAAAGAATTATGTTTGGTGGGTGTATACCACAACCCACAACTTCTTGTTCCTGCAACATACCTTAAAATTATTTTACCTACTTTCTAGTGAGAATCCTTTGGGGATTCCATGAACCTTGAGATGAGACTTACAACAAACATGATGTCTCACCTAGTGGCAATAAGATACATGAGAATGCTCACTAGCATTTTATACAATGTAGGATTTATGGAAGGTCCTTGATCATATTTGCTAAGCTTAGTTCGTGTTGCAAAAGGTGTGGTGGAAGCCTTGCATTTAATCAACTTGAATTTTTTGAGAACTTCTAATGCATACTTTGCCTGACTTATAAAAATTCCATATTTCAGTTGATTTATCTCAATCCCAAGAAAATACTTCATCAATCCTAAATCAATCATTTCAAATTCCTTCTTCATCATTGCTTTGAATTCATCTATGGCCAGATTTCTAGTAAATATCATATCATCTACATATAAACAAACAACCGATATTTTACCTTGTTGATCCTTCTTGATGTATAATGTTGGCTCATTGTTGCTTCTATTGAAGCCATTTCTGAGAATATAAGTATCTATCCAACTGTACCGGGCTGAGGCTCTGGGTGCCTTCTTCAAACCGTATAATTCCTTCTTAAGTTTGTATACCTTGTGCTCTTGTCTAGAAATTTCATAACCTCGGGGTTGATTCACATAAAATTCTTCACTCATAATTCCATTTAGAAAAGCGGATTTCACATCCATTTAATAAACTAGCCAACTATTAGGTGCTGCTAGAACTAACACTACTCTAACTGTGTCAAGACTTGCTACAGGTGCATATGTTTCTCCATAATCTACTCCAAGTTTCTCTACAAAACCTCTTGCTACTAATATGGCCTTGTGTTTTTGAAGTTCTCCTTTTTCATTAAATATTGACCTGTATCCCCATTTAACATCAATATTGTTTTTACCTTCTGGAAGTCCCACCAAATCCCAAGTGCCATTTTTCTCAATGACTTTTATTTCTTTATCCATGGCTTTTACCCAAGATTATTTCTTGACTGCATCTTCAAACGATTCTGGATAATATGACACAAATACATAAAGTGCATCTAGATCTAGTGTTCTAGTGTTCTCATATATTTCTTTCAAATTTCTTTTTTTCTACATTTTTAAAGAGGAAATTGTAGGATTTGAATCACTGCTTGACCAAGGACCTTTTGATGGTTGTCCTCTCTCTTCTCTTGAATCATGAGATGATAATGTTATCAATCTGGGAGTTATGGGAGATGGGGATTATTCTTCTACTACTTCTTCTTTTATTTCTATTGATGGAAAGAAACTGCCAACCATTTTTTCATCCCAACTTTTGTCTTCCTGAAATTGAACATCTCTACTAACAAAAAATTTCTTTGTAACTAGGTTATATAGTTTATATGCTTTTGATTGCTCACTCTAGCCAATAAACAAATACTTCTCACTTTTATTGTCCAACTTTCTTCTGATCTAATTAGGAATGTGTGCATAGGCTATATAACCAAATACATAGATATGAGATACATCTAGTTTTCAACCAGTCCATGGGTCATACAGACTCATGTCCATCACACTTTTTGTAGGTTATCTATTTAATATATAAACAGAATAGGCAACAGCTTCAGACGAGTACTAGTTTGGCAAATTTTTTCCCTTCAACATGCTCCTTGCCATATTTAGAATGGTGTAGTTTTTCCGCTTTGCTACTATGTTCTGTCATCGGATGTAAATGGTGGTAAATTTATGTTTGATGCCTTGTTCCCTACAATATTATACAAATGACTTTGAATCGTATTCAACTCCTCCATCTGATCTGAGCAATTTCATATTTCTCCTTGTCTACTTTTTTACCATAACTTTAAATTCTTTGAACTAAGAGAACGTTTTAGATTTATACTTGATGAAATACACCCATGACATCCTACTAAAATCATCATTGAGAGTAAAAAAATAATAACTTCCCCCTATGGACCACACAAATATGTATGAACTAGTTCTAAGGGTGCACTAGCTTTGTATGTGGCAGCGAAGGGAAAAACATCTTTGTGGTGTTTTCCTAAGACAACCTTTACACAACTAATTATGAGATTATATGGTAGGGAGACCTTGGACCATAGACTTCTTGGACAACTCACTGAGACTATCAAGTGACAAGTGGCGATATCTGTAATGCCACAACTGAGACTCATTGATTTTAACAACAGTATAAGACTCAAGGTTAACAACATTTTTTAGCTTCATAGGATACATATGGTTTGGGGTCATTTGATCTTTAGAAATAATACAGTCACTAGGAGATTTATCATGGATAACATAAACAAATCCCTGAAAAACAACATTGTATCCATTTTTAAATAGCTGACCTATGTTAATCAAGCAGTGTTTTAAACCCTGGACATAATACACATCTTGAATATCCTTTTTCTCATTTTTTCTAAAAAGAACATAAACTGTACCCTTTCCTTGAACATTTACAAGGTGATCATCTCCTAACTTAACTCTATTCTTGACACAATCACCAAAAGAAGAAAATAATTCTTTGGTACCCATCATGAGGTAGTTATTCCTTGTCCTCCCTTGAATCATTTGTTTTCTCCATATATGCTTATTTCTTGTGACATTCTGACTCATAATGTCCATATTTTCTGCAGTAGTAGGATTGGAACCTGGATTTGTCGAACCATATATTTTGACTACTTCCTTTGCCTCGGCGTCTTGAGATTGCTTGTGACTGATCTGAATTAGTGTGAGGTTTTTCTATGCAATCTGATCCAAATCTTCCTATGGATCTTGCTCTTCCACTTTTTCTTCCACCATGGCCTCGTCATCTAATTATGGAGGCTTGAGTATGGAATGTTGTTACGAGGGAGGTGTGACTTCTTTGAAGTCTTGATTCATGTGATAGAAGAGAGCCGATGAGTTGATCTATTTGAAACTATGATAAATCTTTCAATTCTTCAATTACAACCACGACCATGTTGAATTTCTCAAGGACACTCCTCAACACTTTCTCCACAACAGTATGATCTGAAATTTCTTCGCCTTGGGTGCGAAGTTGATGCACTATGTTCTTGAATCTCGTCATAAACTGACCAATCGTCTCTGAATCATTCATGAACAATGTCTCGAAATTTCTTCGTAGGGTCTGCAACTTCACAGTCTTTACTTTTTCTGTTCGTTGATATATTTTTGCAATAATGTCCTAGGTGTCCTTGCAATTCTTTGGAGCTTCAATCTTTGGAAAGATTGAGTCTTCCACCACCTATCAACCATAATGCTTTTGAGTTTTTATTTTGCATCTCATTATAGAGTCTTCGATCTTCTCTGTTCAACTGATCTCTTTCTTCATCATCCAACTCTCTAAATGGAGTTTTGATCATATCTAAGCACTCATGATAGCTAAGAAACACTCCCATCTTAGACATCCAGAAGCTATAGTTTGTTCTAGTCAATACATGAGAATGCATCAATGCTTGATTGCTTACGACAGCCATGACTTCTCCTTCTTTACACTTGCATGACCTCCTTATTTGCTGGAACATCATCCTCCTCGACTCGGCGTCAACTACTCATGCTCTTTAGTTTGAAAAGGCTTACTCACTCTCCATATAATGCTCTTTAGTTTGAAAAGGCTTACTCACTCTCCATATAAGACGTAACCCTGCTATGATACTATGCTAGTATGTCAAATTCTACATACACAGAACAAACATGAACAAGACAAAAGAAATAGAAAACAAAATAACCAAACAACATACTCATTGGTGCACAAGAGTGTTGAGTTCTTCCTTTATTTATATTTGATTGGAATATGGAAAATATTAATTACAAAGCACAATGAACCTTCTCCCCTACATCAACCTTTATTGTAACTACTATTTATTTAATACAGACCACTAATAATAAGTAGTGATCCAACTTAACTATCTCGCACTAACCACTAATGGATCCAACTTAACTATCTAACAGACAACATAGCTCCCAAACCTGGCAACTTGATTCTTTCCATAGTTAGCGCAAACCCTTACTAAAAAAAAGCATCTACTGATCCTCTCGGGATATCTTAAATACCGGGCAGCTTGATTCCTTCCACAGGCTCTTTGTAGCGCAAACACTTACTAAACAAAGCATCTACTAATCCTCTTGGGATAGCTTAAATATTGCATTTCTCCACAGTTCATCAGATGATTGAGCTTGAATATGAATCCTGGTTACACTAGACAGCTGATCTCAGATCCAGAATAACAGACCTCAATTCGTCTCTAGTCAAGTACTTCATATTTGTATAACTTTGCCCTCCCAAAGGCGCTGATGGAAAAGTGACACTAGAGGGATGCTGGATTGGCATGGAAAGCTGTACCTCCTGACTTTCATCGATTTTCGTCTGAACCCATTTACCCATTCTCAATAGTATGTACTATTCTTCAACCTTTATTAAAAACGACCTATAGAAGATCTCAATCTCTTTAAAATAAAGTGACATCACATCAGGGATTCGTTATTAGTCCAGTACAAATCGTCATCAGGACCAATACAAATCGTCAAGACACCGAATGCTTATCCCAAACAAGCAAACAACAGAGATAACTAACAGACTAAGGCCATAATGCCAGAGCCTAAATTATGTCAAGCCGCTAAACTTTGGCAACCCATAATCAGAGCAACCGTACCGACAATAAGCATGTCGACGGAACTCTGAAAGATGCGACATACACCATAGCCAGAATGAACTCATGGGCTTTACACGCCCTCAAAGGCTGAAGGCTATATACATTTTTTTTACGCCAAGGGCTTACGCGTTCTCGTTCCATTTCCTAATTATGTAACATTATAAACTTCGCTGCTGGTCTTTAGATGGTAACTTTTCTTTTTGAATGACCATATATTGGTACTAATTGATACACCAAACTATTGTAACGCAGGAATACAGAGACCTCAATATGTAGATAGGACAGGAGTCACAGCTCGAAATCAATTCTTCCACATGATTGCTGCTCTAAAATATTCGATTGCTAATCTAAAACACACTATAAATAGCCGTTTGCTTTTACATTGACATTCATAAGGTGGTCATATTGGCTGGAATTGTTTGCTGGTCATCGAATCATTACGTCTCAAAACTGTTTGTAATTGTCTACTGACCGTTACTTTCACTGCTGTCGCGATTTATCTTTCTACCCTCAAATTATTCAATTTTTTGACATTTTAAGAGTTCAATGTCAGTACACGGCGAACAGCAGCCTGAGCATTCTGTATATAGTTGGCATTCAACCAAAGGGAAAAGTTAGGGAGTACAGAAGGCATCCTCTACAACGACAAATGATTTTTTATGAAAATAGAAAACTGTTGCATGTAAATATTATTCTTCTCATCCCCGAGAATGTCGACCTCGTTGGACATGGCCTCGGTCAAGGCTTTTGCAAACTGTAGGCAATTCAATGTCAAATTCAATTCTTTGACATGCAATACTCCAATTGAACATCACGATCTTGATTGAGTTTTCATATATTATTAGGTAGAAAGGCTTCGGTTAAAAATGAGTAAATATAATTTGTTTATTTTTTAACATTTATTTAATATGATTAAAAGAGAACATTACAAATATTATAAGATGGTGACATGAAAAAACTAAAAAAGAATATTTATACATTAGAATTTTTTTTTTACCAATCACAAGTTTATCACTAGTTTACTACTATACTAGTATGACAATGACAATGACAGTTGTATGCACTCATGCATTTTGAACCCCCTAAATAAGTCGAAAGCATTTATAGATTCAGATAGAAGAAATTTATTTCCCATTTGACAATATTCAAATAGATAGAAAATAATACATAATACCATATTTTACAGAAAATCTCTTTTTCAAACACTATCTTGAGACATGACTACGACCAAAACCGGTCTTAAAAAACTCTTGAGGTTCGTAAAGGCCATTTACTGATTAATTTAGCATGCAAATAACGTTTTAAACAAATAGACTTCTTCATTTTCTGTTGACTTTAAACAAATCCGATAGGTTGTTGCATATAGATTTCTTCATTGCTGTATCGATTTTGATATTAAGCTACGGAGAATGCAAACTAGCTTCTGCCGATCCTTTCCACTTTGGAGACAGTCTATGGTGAAGGATCCTTCTTGATGAGGCACACTTTCACTTCGGCAATGTCAAGGCAAAGTTTATTAAGCTTTACGGGAACGAATCCCGAGTATATGCCCGAACTTTGGGAAGGGTAAATTTAATAGGACAGCATATTGATTGTGAGGGATACTCTGGGCTGGCTATGGCTGTATGCAAGGGCACTATCGTGGCTATCCGCAAGCGGGATCCTATGGAATAAAACGAGGCTTTTTACATAGCGATTCTGCTGTCGGAAAAGTATGGTCCTCGTACATATCCAAGAGATCCTGATTAGGTCTGGCGGGGCACTTATGCAAAGGAGCAGGCGACCAGGGTTTATTGGGACTTTTCTTTGAGGTGGTACAACGAATTGACATTTCAGGAAACATGTCAGTGCTTGATGAAACACGATGAAACACTTGTACTCAAAGTGTTTGATGAAATGGCCATCCATGAGGAAATACCAATCTCCCAAGTTTTTGACAAAACATTGCAAGTTAAGTGTTTCATGAATTGCTTGTCCTCTACGTATTTGTTGAAATTGCTGTAATAAAGCATAGATTTCGAATAATGGTAAAGACTCCCAAGTTTTTGCCAAATCATTTGCAAGTTAAGTGTTTCATGAATTGCTTGCTCTCTACGAATTTGTTGAAATTGCTCTAATAAAGTATAGATTTCGAATAACGCTAAAGTCTCTCATTTTGAATACCACACTTTTGTGGGTAAATTCAAATAATTCAAAAGGAGGCTTAAAACAACAATTAGGTGTTTTTAGGCAGTTCATGTCTTAAGGTTAATCTTTGTTTGTTTTGTGACTATAGTTCATGAAAATATTCAATTATCAATATTTTTTTTGTAAATCTAGTAAGAAACAAATTTAATAATCTAAATGCCTCTAAGTTTTGAGTTATTTATAGTGTTTATATAGTGGGTTATAATGAAGAGGTGCCACCCTTGAACATTGTAACATTGGAGGTAACCCATTTACACTTACTATATGAAAATTATGTGATATCTAAATATTTAATGACTATTGGCACCTTACTTTGGCATTGTTTCACTCAATTCATTAGACTTGAAAAAGAAATTTGAGATCTATGTGTGCCCTAATGGATTTTAATTTGGCATTGTTTCACTCATTTCATTAGACTTGAAAAAGAAATTTGAGATCTATGTGTGCCCTAATGGCTTTTAATTTGGCATTGTTTCACTCATTTCATTAGACTTGAAAAAGAAATTTGAGATCTCTATGTTCCAATGGATTTTTATTGTTGAGTTATGTGATCATGTTGATTATTAGGAAGTGTTTGAGGAAGGTCCTTGGTTTTAGGGAAGAACAATAAGTTTTATCACTCCTTTATTCCTAGAATATTATCCTAACACTATGTTAATTCCCAGAATGTTGGTTTGGGTTCATTTACCAAATTTTCCATCCCATTTATATTATTTATCATTTTTGACGATATTGATAATGCTTTGGGGACTTACATAAAATCGTATCTTTATGCACATATGCATGTATCTGTCTTGATATAAACACGAGTAATCATCTTTCAGAAAAAATAGTTCTGAGATGAAAGAATAATTTTCTTTAGGCTCTATAATTATATTTCTAATTTCTAACATACACAAAAAATTACATTGACAAAATTTCATGTGGTTTGTTTCCTTCCTACCATCTGGGAGGCCTGAATAATAACAATACAATTGATTTCTGAGTCTTTGAAGTTCTCAAAAAGGAAACTATCAATTATGTTCTACTGCCTATGATTTATGTGTATAGTTTTTACCATATGCCTCTCAAGATGGCTACAAAAGTTATACAAAAAACAACTATTTAAAAGAGTGACCATAGAATATTATATGGAGGAGTGATAGTTTTTTAGGCATGGGATTTTCATCACTAGGGTCTCCAAAGAGGATTCCCATTGTGCTTGATACTAGAATGGATGACCTTTTGTCCATAGATTTTATCTGAAATTAAAGACACTCCATTTTCAATTAAATATATTCCATGTGCATGGAAAGTTCATTGAAGGATACTTGATTTTCTTTAAGAATTCTCCTAGCAATTTCTTAATATGCCAATATAGATCAATCATTCTGTATTACTTAGTCTCCCTCAACCTAAGGACACGATGTCTAGTATCCAAGTGATCATCTATGCACCCACCTCACTTTCTAGAGTTAGTTTCCTTTCCTAAAGGACATATTCTTTGAGAGCCTCCAAGGATTACATGGTTGTTGGAGTGGTTTGAGCATAATAGGATTCAAATGGCATCCTTATGTGTGCATGGCAGAGGAAGGCTCCGACTTTGGATGTGTACAGGATAGGATGGCTCCCTGTTCATTGTGTCTCATCTAGTTTAACTAAACCTCTCTATCTTAAATTTCATATCACCCTTGTGCCAGGATAAGGCTCTCCTAATCATATTTCGTTGACCTCTATGACTGTCTACCCCAAATAAAGTTCCTTTCTTTCTCTGCAAATTTTCCAGCTCTTGGAGAGAAATAGAATGGGGGTGGGTATTCCTTTCCCATGACATTGTTTTGATACTTAGGGAACGAACTTTAATTTGAATAAGGTGGAGGTTGGAATGCATACCTGTGTCATTAAAATAGAGTAAATGTTGAAAAATTCTATCTAATGAAGGGTTGAGTTGTTGTTTCACTTTCATAATAAGAAATTTCTCCATTGTCAGTGGAGTTATGTTACAATTGGATCCGAGACGTTGATTTCTACATCCCTTTCTCATGTTCGAGTCCTAGCTATGAGTGTCATTTATGAGTTCGACTTTTCCAATCCCTGTGAAATTGAAGGTTATACTTGGAAAATTTATGGTCCCTTTAATGCTACTTAATGTCTCATATGGTGTGGTAGATCATCCAATTGTCATATGGCTTGTAGTTGGATTGGGAACATTGGTTATGATGGGCGCTAGAATCGGGTTCATATGGAAGAATTTTAAATGCACAAAAATATTGGATTAGGAGAACACATCATTTAGGTGGAGGATATGTCATATGCTAGGACATTTACAAGGCACTTGTCCCCATGCTCGAGCTTATCTTCCTAGGAAAAAATGAACAAAATCACTTAGATAAAAGATATGTCATCTTCTAGGACATTTACGAGGCACATATCGCCATGCTTGTGCTTGTCCTCCTTCAAAAAAGGGAACAAAATAAAATAAATAATCTATGGAATTTTCTGGAGGATCTATGCTTGAATATTGAATTCAATATGAATGAGGTAAATCAGGACACAGAATTGTCAATTATGGAATGTAGTCCTTTCTTAGTGGGTAAAGTACAAGAAATGGATACAATACTTTCCTCCTTGAGGGAGATCGTGGTAAGAAATGCCCCTCTAGGTGGAGCAAAGAAATATCATGAAATTGATACCCACAATTCAGATACTTCATTCATTTTAAGAATTCTAATCTTTGATCTTCCATATCATAGTTATTTATTATGGTTGTTTCTTCAGAAATGAGCAAGAAGTTAAAAAGGAGAAGCAAAGAAAGGGAAAGTTTGAAAATTATTTTAAAATGAAAGAATCAAAATATACATTACTCATGTGATTTTAGTCTAATAAGTGTAGTATGTGTCTATACACTTGTAAGTCTTATAAGTGTAGTATGTGTCTATACACTTGTAAGTCTTATAAGTGTAGTATGTGTCTATACACTTGTAAGTGCAGTATGCACCTATACTTGCACTTATTTGTATCATTCTTTGAGAATCTCAAGAGTATAATTTTTATTATATAAGAAGATAAAATTTGGTATTTTTTTTTCTTCATTTCTTTCATTTTTTTCCTTAAAAAAATAGACATCTTAATTTGGAAGAAAATATAAACAAATTCTTTTAACATCCATTTGATGTTTTATTCATCGAAATCCTGTAGGAACAAAAATCATAATCTTAACATGTCATGTTTGGCTACAATTGAAATTTTTTATGATAATATAATTGATCCATATAATTATTTACCTCACTATCAAATGTAAACTTAGTAATGTGCAACATTTACAACTAACAAAATTATTCACTAAACTAAGAGTGGTAAAATCTCAAAAGTATTTCTTCATAATGTATTAACTTATCATTACATTTCCCAATAATTTTTAGCTAAACATTTTTTGCGATGTGTGAATAGTAATATGCATAACACACCTCCAAAGAGCATGATTTCAAGGCATGAGAATAATAATGTGCATAACACACCTATAGAGAGCATGATTCCATATTTCCATATAAAGACTTCTTCTTGATATATGTCATGGAGCTTCTTTGTTTTATTAATTAAAGCCTCATCATCTACTTGTGCACTCTCATGAAACTTGTATTTCCTAAAACAAACTCCCAACATCAAGTTGATTACTAAGTCATACTAAAAAAATTAGTAGAAATAAAAGTGGATGCATCAAACGTTTGTGAGAAGTGGAGTGAGGAGTATTAGGATAAAAGTTCTCTTACATCCCTTCAAACAAGGACATGACTTTTCTCAAATTACAAAATTTTTTATGATTTTGATTCCTTGCTATGTCTTACAAAGATACATTTGTCAATTTTAGAATAACTTTCCCACTAAAAATATTAATCAAGGTGAGAAAAATATTAATCAAAGTGATTAGTAGTAGTCTTCTACCTACTCCATGCTTATTTCAAAGTCGCATTTTTTACAATATAAGTATTTTTTACAATATAAGTATAGTTAATTATATATCAATCATGTGGAAGTACCTTTTCCCAAATATTTTTCCATGTATTATAGATTGTTTTATTTGCATCGAGGTCTTTTTCTTATGTTCAAGTATACCATTTTGTTCGGAAGTGTAAGGCATTGAAGGTTGATATAATACCGACTGTTGTAGATGGAATGCCTCAAATACTCTGTTAACAATTCATACCATTGTCTATCGGAACATTATCAATGGTATGAGAATATTGTTTCTCAAAAATTTGAAAAACTTAAACTTTTACATGAGTTCACTTTTAATCTTAAAAGTTTAGTTGATTTATTCCCGCAAATATCATTGCCTATCCTAACAATCAATACTGTGAGAAGATTAGTTCTCAATAAAATATTTTAAAACTTTAAACTTTTTCATGACTTAACTTTTAATGTTTAAAATTTTAATTGATTTATTCTTTGAGATATCATCATCAAGGATGTGAGAAGATTGGTTCTCAATTAGAAAAAATTAAACTTTACACTTTTCCAAGGATGTGAGAAGATTGGTTCTCCATATAAATAATTTAAACTTTAAACTTTTCCTTGAGTTCATTTTTAATCTTTAGAAATTTAATTCATTTTTTTCTTGAGATGTCATCATCAAGGATGTGAGAAGATTAGTTTTCAATAAAATAATTTTAAACTTTTCCATAAGTTCACTTTTAATCTTTAAAAATTTAATTGATTTATGCCTTGAAATATCATTAAAAGTTTAATTGATTTATGCCTTGAAATATCATCAAAAGTTTAATTGATTTATTTCTTGAAATATCATTAAAAAAAGTTTAAAAATACTTATACCTAGAAAGAGAGGTATTCTCCATTATAGATAATCATCATGAATATCACAAGAGATGTATTCTCCATTATAGATAATCATCACGAACATCACATTTAGGAGTCATCAAAGAAATAACACGATTAAAACTATGTGTTGAAATTAGTTGAATGCTTTGGAAATTCAAATGACCAAACCATATGGTTGATTTTATCAATATATTTATTGTGATAAATGAGTTCAAGGATGCAATTTTTGAAACTAAGAGGTGTTTTTATGTGTCATTATCAATTTAGATGTTATAACCTTGAGATCATGATTATTGCGAAACATTATTACATGCACCAACAATTTTAAATGCATTACTATTGTCCAATGTGTGTAATGATATGTATAATGATGATCATATCATTTACATTTATAAGAAAAGAATGTAAAGGGTTATTTGTCTCATATGATGTGGTGCATCAAAACCAAAACTTTATTTTATTTAACACTAAGATATGAAGCAAAAATATATCAACATAGATCCATATTAAACATAGATTTATTGAACATCAAGAGGGATCTAATTTCTTAAAGTATAACTTTTTATTATTATTTCATTTCATGTCAAGTTTTACACGGTGTGTGTAATTGTTTTTTTTTAACTGAGCATTATTAATATTATTTATTTAATTGAATAGACTTCACGATGCATGTAATTCAGTTTTTCAATCGAGTCTACTCTATTTTTATTATTATAATTTTTCTAAAAAATTGAGGAAACTTTTTTTTAAATGTAGTGTTATCTAACATAATTCTAACACCTCAACATCTTCCACTTATTGGGTTGTAGAGCACCAAGCTACATTCAATGCAATAATAAAAATGTATAAAAAAGTAAATCATGATCTTTTCTAGAAGTTTGAGGCTACTGTTGACTACTCTTACTTTCCAACTTTGTAAACATATTTACCAAATTCATCAATTTCCAAAATGGGTTGTCTCTCCATACTAACCATAATAACCACATTACACCATAATAACCACATTACTCGAATTTTTTCTTCAAATTCTTTCCTCTTCCTTCTATTTGTGCATGCTAAAACAAATTTCAAGATCTAAGCGTAAAAATGGGATCATTGTTATCCCTTTGATAAAGTTCTACAACATTTTCCTAACTTTTAGATCTTAAATTTCCCAAACAAAACTTTTAATATATTTCAACGTTGAATCTACTTCATTTGTGCCAAACAATTTTATATATTTGATGAAATATAAAGTACCAAGAATAATGAACACCATGCTATTACAAATTTGTAATAGTATTTGCACACTTATGAAGAGAATACCCCATATCATCTTTAAACTTAGAAACATATTCCCCTATACGATGAAACTCACTAGGTGATAGCTTCTTCAACTAACTCGAATTTAAGTATTGCGACCTCATTGGTTTTAGCAAAGGATCTTCAAGGATTTACCACACTTTTTTTACCTAATTCTATTCATTGATTTGTAAGTTTTTCTCTTTATAAATGACAACCACAAATCAAACCATATCTTTTATCATATGTAATCAAACTTTATCTTTTATTATATATATATATATATATATATATATATATATATATATATATATATATAATCAAGTAAATATTCTTCTTCTCCATGCATTTTCGCTCTATCACAATAACCACAACCCTTTCCTTTACTATTCAATAAATCTTTATTTTTTATTCCAAAATCCATTTATATACCCATAAGTTTTTTATTCCCAAGTCCATTTATATATCCATAAATTTATAAAACCCTTTCCTTTGCTATTCAATAAATCTTTATTTTTTATTCCAAAGTCCATTTATATATCCATAAGTTTTTTATTCCCAAGTCCATTTATATATCCCTAAGTTTATATAACCCTTTCCTTTACTATTCAATAAATCTTTATTTTTTATTCCGAAGTCCATTTATATATCCATAAGTTTTTTATTCCAAAGTAAAAAAAAAAATACATGATACTAGAAACTTACATGAAAGCAAATTAATACAAAGTAAAAGTATCGAAATAAATATTGAAACAACTGGTTGGTATGTTATTTAGCATCCCCAATTAAAGGTGTAGATCTAGACCTATTTATCTATTACATAATATTATTTTTATTGTTATATGTTCTAGATATTGATCATTATGTGATTTGATTAAACATGTAAATATGCATTTCTTAATTGAAAGTTAATGTACGTATGGATTATTATATGAAATTGTGGTGTATATGCATTGATATGAGTTATTGATGAAATAATCTATAGGTTGATGAGTTATGTGATAGCCAAACGATTGTAGTGGTGAGGTAAATTGGATGTCTTAAAAATAAAAAAAGATATTGCATGTTATAAGTTTCACTTGTTATTTAACTTATGATTTGAAATATGTCTATGATATGTGGTAAGTGTGATTTTGACAGGATGCACAACTTGCCCACACTGGTTGTTTGATGACATGAATCTAAGAACGATAGTTGCATAGTATGTATCCATATAGGGTGTTGACCGTAGTTCTACAATGAGGGGTGAAGGTATTTCCCATCGTGTATCCTCTAAAACCTAGAGTCGGGCGAGGGTTGTGTGAAGTCACACTCCCATAGATGTGTGATGAAAACTACTAGTTTTTTATTCGAGAAGCTTGGTCGAGATGTACGACACTTCCACTTAGGGGTTCTATAAGGAGTTAAGTCAATATAGTTAACTCTCCATCTTAGTCCAACAGAGGAAATGATAGGATGGAAGATGGAAGTCGTTAAGGATGG
>CBVK0100562634.1:0-12084 GCA_900067695.1 Picea abies
ACGAGAGAGAACTCCAAAGTGGTTAGAGTAATCCTTTTTCATAGTTAGTCTAATGATACCAAAAAGCAGTTAAATTATCACTTGAAAGACGATGTTTTCATTATTTTTAATAGCTTTAATAAAGTCTAAGCATGTTATTTGAAGATGAGGTCATTAAAAAATGTTCTTCTTCCTATCAAACATGCCAAGTCTAGACAAAATGAGTGTGATATCTCGATATAAATCAACAAAAATCATAAAATAATCTTTTCTATGGTAATTTAACATAAAAGTGGGTAAAATGAATTAATTAAAAAGTTAAAATAGGGCCAAATGGGATAAATTGCAATTCATTTTCACTTCATCTTGTAAAAAATGAGATTTTACACTTTCTTGAGAGATTCTTCTGTTGTTGATTTCGGGAGATCCAGGATACTATTTTGACTACCATCTAGACTAGGCATGTGCTCTTTCCCTCCTCTATCTTTTCATGGTTTTATTTTCTCCTCTGAGGCAATGTTTTCTAGGATTTGAGTCAGGATAGGGCCTCCATGGCGCCCTCGAGCAGTGATTCCCCCCAAAACTATTGTGGGGGGTGTCAGAGGTGCCATGTACATAAAAGAGAGGGGGTGTCAACGTATTGTGGCCCATTTTGGGAGGGCGTTAGATGGAAAAATCAAATTTTGTTCTTTGAGTTTTCCTTAATGGAAAATAACCCATTTTCTCTCAATTTGTTTATTGATGATTCCTCCTTCCATTTTCAAGGTATTTCTTGCCACCTTGTTCGAATGGAAGAAACAAGAGAATGAAAGTGATTATTTCACTTCCTTACAAGATCAACAAATCATCAATGCTCTTAGGAACTGTGGGTTATTGAAATTATCTAAAACCCAGAGCATGAGGAAAGAACTAATGATATTGGAACATATTACTAGCAATGTGGGATGTTGTGGAAGAAGTTTTTATAGTTGGTCCTCACTCCCTTGACGATCTATATTTTTTGAGAGGGATATCAAAGCAAGGATCACCCATTATATTGTCCAGTTCGTGGGGCACGAGTAGGATGACTGACACTTATGTCTCATATTGTTTTTCCAAGCAGGGTCTGACAAGACCGGTGGCAAGATTACTATCAAGGAGATAAAAGATCATCCTCTCCACACTATTTCTTTTACCATCACTAAAATAGTGGTAAGAACTTGTACCCACCTTATTTACAACTCACAAAATTTTTATGTAGTTGAGTGCATGAAATGCAATATTTTCAACTAGTATTGTGGTGTGATGACCAATTTGAAGGACCAAATTACAAGGTGTAAGACTGGAAAGAAGAAGCAATTCAGATATGGTTCTTTACTAGTACCATTGTTTCTAGAGAGAGTTCCCTTGTCAGGTTCTCATATTCGCATGCCTTTACATCTAGTCTTTGAACCACACATGGAGACATGGAATATTTTATTGGCTTGACTAGGGGTCAATCGTCCATTTTTTTCTTTTGATGCTGACATATTTGATTGGTGGAAGAAGAAGATACCTATGATAGAGGATTTAACCTATGACAGTATGGATTTCTGACAAGGTACATAATTTGTGCTCCCTCAAGGGCATAGTGGGATGCTTTAGGTGGAACTCTATGACCTCATAATCTTCTATTTTTTAAAGTTATGATGCATATGATTTTTTTGTTGTAAAAATGGATTAACTAATAATTTTCATCTTGTATATCGATGACCAGTGCCCCCTAATGGTATGTCAACATATGATTGGCATATTGAGGTCTAGGAGATAGAAGGAGGTGATGATGTCAGAGAACTTCAGGATTTCGAGAGAAAATTGAGGGGTTTAACAATGGGAGTCCCCTTAATGCGTCTTCATGATATATCTCATCACTTACAGAGACATGTAGTAGGTGTGTCTGAGGGCATGAGTCACCTACTACATCAATTAGCTATAGTAGTTATTAACTATCATGAGGACCATGCTCCATAGGAATACTAATAGAGTTTCCAAATTTTGAGATGATGATGTATAGGATATGTAGCCTACATTGTTTACCCTTATGAACTTTTTGAACATATGTATGAAACACTTTTTATATTTATATACAGATATATGTGTGTGGAATTTATTTTGGCTACTTATCTCTCAGTGTAATGTTTTCATTTTTTGCACTCTCATATATGGTTTATTGTTTTGAATGTTTATATATGTGAAATATACCAATCTAACATGTAATTCGCTAACAAATCGGTAATAATGTTAAATTATCTTGATATGTGTTGATATTTTATGTAATAAAATGACATTTTGAGATGGTGAGCCTTCAAATAAAGACGTAACAATGTTGGATTATTGATAGAATAAATGCGATTCAAATGAAAAACCACGAGTTTAGAGTCTATATTGAAAACTAATATGAGTTATACAAAGAGAGGAACCCTCAGTCAAAACACTGATCATTGCATGGTATTCTGCAACATTATCAGAGGACCAAGATAAATCCCTCTTGAACTCACCAACTCATGAGAATGGTAAATGGTCCTAGGTGCAGAAGCCAAGTTAAGGGTCTATCGACTAGCACCATTCACAAATAAAAAATGTATAGGAAAGGAAATCAACATTTGTGCATTCAAGCATAAAGCAGGATAAGCATCTATGTGAGAAACAAGTTCACTCACTCAAAATTAAGTGCGGATATCAAACCAAAACATATGGTATAATAATGTACAAAGCACATACGTAGGATGTCCCTAGGCATAGTACTTTTTCAAATAGAGCCCATTATGGGGCTCCTTTAAATGGATTCCATCATAATTGACCAACTCATAAGAACCTTTCTGTAGCACAAATTTTATGATGTAAGGTATATGCCACATAGGTTTGAATTTTCCCGCCCCTAGTTTATCGCGGTCTTTATCATAAAATAGGACTAAGTCCCCTTCGACAAAGCTGTGAGTTCATATATACTTATCATATTAAATTTTGATATGTCTCTAGTATGTATCATTAACGAGAGAAACATTATGATGAGTCTCATGAAGTTTCACAATGTATAAAAAATGTTCTTCCTCAACAAAGGTGTCCGACAAAAGTTCTACAACTAGTTTCAGAGATAGAATTTTTCATTCAATCGTCAACACCACTTCTAAACCATAAACCAACTGGAAGGGTGTGAATCGAGTGGTGGTTTTAACAGAAGTCTGGTAAGCCTAGAGTGTTGAGAAAAGTTGTAAATTCCAATTGGTTTTGTTTTCCTACACCATGCATTGAAGCATAGCTTTGAAGACTTTATTGATAGCTTCTACTTGTCCATTAGATTGTGGATAATACAGGGATGATTTTTCGTGAAAAAAACCCAATTTGGAACTCATCTCAACTGTTGTTTGATTTCTAAAATGGGATCCATGATTAGTTATGATAGCTTGCGAGATGGTGAATCTAGCGATGATTTGGTTAAATATCAATAGAGAAACAATTTTTCCATCATTAAGGAATGCAGGCACAGTCTCAGCTCATTTAGTAAAATAATCAACTACAACGATAACATAACCATGCCCCCAAACTGAGGTAGGATTACATTAAATAAAATTAATGCCCCATTTGGAAAATGGGCCGACAACAACTATTGGATGAAGCACAATAGGGTGGGTACATGCTTTCTTCTGGAATATTTGATAGGGTGGGAATTTTTTAACGACTTCAATACACACTTTAAAGATCAATGGCCAAAAGTACCTTGCAGTAGGATTTTTTTGGTTGTAGCCATCCTAGAAAGATGACCGACACATGTTGCTGAGTGACAGTCATTCAAGACACGTTCAGCCTCTGCATGAGTTTAACACCGTCGCATAATGGTATCATTAACATGACGATATAGAGTGACAAAAATGATAAGATAATATTTAGCATGATTTTTAATGCGATGACGCTCATCATGGGATACATTGGGATGAAAAAATTGGCTCTAGAGATATAGAAGAATGTATCCATACCAAGGATTGTAGATATTGATGAGGAACAATGACTCATTTGGAAATGAGTCAAATGGATCAGTTTCTACATCGGTAGGGGGAAATTCATAGATTAAATAAAAAAATACAAAAGATTTCTTTGATGTCAATTTAGAAAACTTGAGATTGAATTCTTAAAGATCAATGATCCACCTAGAGTATTTCCCCCCCAGTACTTGATGATTCAGAATATTATACATGGGGTTTGAATCAACAATAACTATGGTTTTGCAGAGTAGGATGTAATGGATAAATCTTTGAATAATGATGATCGCTTCCAAATCCAACTTCTCAACATGTGAATATCGGAGTTCATGGCCAATGAGTCTTTTACTAAAGTAATGAACCACATTTTCTATGTCATCGTCAACCTATTGAACTAACACCATGTAAATAGTGGAAGTAGAGGTGACCAAGTAAAGGATATAATCTCTCATATAGTTGGGGGGATGCAACAATAGCATAGGCATTAAATCATGATTGAGAGCATCAAATGATCACTGAGCATGATCATCCCAAATGAAAGGGATGTCCTTCTACAGTAATCACATAAATCTTTTTGTTATCTATTCATAATTGGAAATGAATCACCATAGAAAGTTTTCCTTTCCATGCAAACTTTGGAATTGGTTTAGGTATTTGGGAGGAGGTAAAGACAAAATAGCTTTCACTTTACCATAATCCCATATTTTGAAACCATGAAGCCTGCAAGTATTTTTGATTCAACAACGATAATACACTTGTGAGGATTCAAGCGTATACTATAGAACCTGCATCTAATAAAAATGGCTCTTAGATGATCAATGTGATCCTCTTGATGAGTTGAATGAGAAGGAAAGTCATCAAGGTAAGGCTCAACAATGTCCTTAATATCATGGAAAGTGTACGGCATATCCCGTTGGAATGTAGCTCCATCATTTTTAAGGCTGAATGGTAACTTGTGATATGTGAAGGTTCCCCACGAGCAAACAATTTTTTTTTTTATGCTGATCATATAGGAGAATATCGATTTGGTTGTAGCCCGACAAACCATCCATGAATGAAAAGATTACGCTTCCAATGCAAATGTCGATAATTTTCTCAATGAAGGGAGTGGGTAATTGTCCTTAGGAAAAGCCTTATTTAGGTCCCTATAGTTGACACAAACTCTAATTGTCCCTTGTTTTTTCATGACTAGAATGATGTTAGAAACCCAGTCGGTCAAAGGTACAGGAGAAATAAAACCATCTTTCAATAATTTTTCTACTTCTTCTTTAATTTCAACATTTTTTCTAGGATGCACTTGGCGAAGATTATGTGGTAAAGTTTTATATATATGGTAATGTTTGATTTCATGTGCTACAATCCAAGGATCGATCCTATTAGCATCATTATTTTCAAGGTAGAGTTATAAGGATTCAGTGGTTTACAAATTCATTCCTTGGTCTTGAGAATACCAATGCATTTCAATTTTGGTCAATGGTTTGAAGTGATTGCTAATTGAAAATGGTATGTCATAAGTCAAATTGTAAAGCCTAGGAGGGAAAGTCATTTTCAAAAGAGTGTTGATGAGCATCATGATACATGATGAAGTCACCAAAAAGGATTATGATGTTATTTCATGTTAATTGTACCTTGACTATAGAAAACATGTGTGCATTGTGTAAATACGCTGTGAAAGTTGCTTGAAGCATATTGAGTTGTCTTGTCATCCAAAAAATTAATATTTCCCCTTTCAAATAATTTTATATCAGCTTATGGATGTATTATCACCACCTTTTATCCATCTGCATGAGTTCTTGACCTTCGATCAACCCCTTCCTTTAGAGAAAGCTTCAAGAAACCCCTATGGAAAATTTGAGCAAACCCTGGCTCTTCTTGTTTGTTGTGCAAGGTGCCCTGTCTACGTTTTATCCCTTGGACCCTTCTTCCCTTGATAGTCTCAAGTCTATCTTGCATCCACAACATTGCTACTCAAGGAAGGAAGAAATATCACAAAGGAGGTAGTGTGTTGAGGTGTGAGCCACATACTTTAGAGTTAGTGAATTCTGATCTAGTATTTAGGGTTTCATTTGAGCAGGCTGGTTGTATGAGGTTTTGTGAGAAGATCCAGGGTTACAATGTGCAGGTGACAAAGGAATTCACCCTCAACTTCAATGGAGTTTAGTTAAGGATTGTTGATTTCACTTTCCAAGTGTCAGAAGAGATAGTGGCTATTGCAATTGAGATTCCAATAATTAGAGTTACTTGCAGAGGTGGGTGAGATTTAGGATCATGCCTGGGCCATTTTTTCTTTTTGAAGAACCTTTGAAAATACACCAATTTTGAGTTTTTTTGGAAAACTACATTATACGGAGTTTGTGTAGAGACCTTATGCTATGCAAATTATGCAAGCATATTTAAAGATGGTAAAAGTAGGAAAATGATTGGTTTTTGGCCCATAAGTCATGAGTAGCCTCCATAGATGTTGCAGCTACCATTTGGATGAGTTTTCAAGAGATGTTTTGTGCAAAGCACGCTACACAAATGTTGAAGGATGCATTTACACAACACATCACACCAATTATCTACGCAAGTTTTGTAGGTACACAGAGGGTTAAAATACATTGGAAAATAATTGGTGGATGATATATTAGTAATTTCCATCCTCCATCAGTGTTGCATCCACCTCCTAAATGAATTTTAATGAATAAATCAAACACTCTATGCAAAGTCTGCAAGGCATGCTATGCAAGTTCTGGAAATGACTATTTTTTAAGTCAACTTCAAGAGCATTGCATGAGGCCTTTGGAAAAACCTAGAGAGGTGTTTGTCAAGCATGACCTCAGTAAAAAAAACCTCTCATTTTTTACAAAAGTTTCACATTTTGAGAGATTTGAATGAATCTTTATGGCCCATTTTTCCAGATTCTATCATTTAATATTTTCATGTTTTAGTCATCATCTATGGGAGCGAATCTCGAGAATATGGAGAATAATTTTCAAAAATTGGAAGAGGTTTTTGTCAAGCACAAGTTCATCTCCAAACGAGTCTCCTTGTTTTGCAACAGATATTGTGATTCAAGATATATGATGTTATCTTTGACCCCTATTTTCCAGCAAAACAAATTTTCTATTTTTAGCAGGTAGTTTACAAATTGTTTTCTTTTCTATCTAATCAGATCCAAAATCATAGGATAGAAGGGTAGTTTGGATTCTCTAGATAATAATCATGTTTATATGTATATTTGAGCATTTTGAAGGTGAAAAGGGGGGGTGAGTTGCTATAAATATAGTATTTTTTTATCTTCATTTAAAATTTTTGAATCTGAATGAAATGAAAATGCAGAAGTCCTGAACCTTCATGAAAAAGATTCTAATGGTGATGAGCTGATAGTGTTTTTTTTTATTTTTTTCCTTTGTTTAAATTGATATTTAAGATTATAGAATTCATCTAAATGGTGCTCTAGACTCAAAGAATTTAAACTCTATCCTTTCTTCTGAACTAGGTCAGAATTCATCTATATGGTACACTGATTCTGTTATGTGTTTGCTTTTTCCTCTTTCATCCCCTACAACAAATTCGAAATTGAAGGTTTCATACACCTAATTTAGCCTTTGTTCCTCATAAATATTCTACCTACCAACCATTGTTTTCATTTGTTTTCATGGTTTGACTCCATACCCCAATGATCCTTTTCCTTTATCCCAACCAAACCCCAGTTTCTACCCTATCCTCACCAATGATCTAGCCATTGTACTGATTAGATAGCCTGTCATTATTGAATGAGTTGTAAAGAGAGAGACCTATTTGGGTTGGAAGGTCTAGCTTTAATCTTTTAAGTTGGTTTTTAGTTACCTATGTGACTTACCTCCACATCCAGGGAAATTTATAGAGTATTAACATTTTGGCGTTGTTGCCAGAGAAGGAAAGTTGCATTTTCCTTGGGATAAATGACAAGGTTTAGACCTAATTTATGATGGTGGACAGAGGTCAGACACAGGAAGGTTGTATATTTCCTCTTGATGACTCCAATCAAGCTTCAATGAAATTCAAGGACTCCACTGGAGGACGAGCTCTTTTGACAACAATATGGAGGGACAAAGAGTCAGGTATCAAAGTGCAAATTTATTTCAAGAATTTTTGTTCATATTCATCAAGTGGCTCTTGTCTTTTCCAAAGCATGTTAAATTTTTTTTACTTTACCTGTTGCATTATAATGAGGAACACAAATCTGTGTTTTAAAATCCTTCTTTTGAAACTGTGAATATATCTTCTTCACATATTACTGATCCTGATCAATATCCTTCATTTGATTCATATGATGGACATAAAAAAACTAGTGAACCTCAATATACTAAATATGATCTAACATCTCATGTACATAATCCAACACCTTCTAAGATTCAGTAGAGATACAAACCTTTAAATTTTCCTTCTATTCTTCATGATTTTCATTCAAATCATGTCAAGTATCTTCCCAAATTTGATGGAGAGATTAAGAACATCGTAGCTGAAAAACACATTCAGGATTTTGAGTATTTTATAGATTTGTTGGAAATTGAACAAGATGATGTATGTATGAGAACCTTTCTCAATCATTACAAGGAGATGCCAAAGTATGGTTCAAACATTTGCAGCCTCAGTCGATTAGCTCATGGGATGAATTGAGGGAATATTTTTGTAGAGCTAGGGGTGAGAGAAAGTCATGGTATCTACTCCTTTCATAGTTTTATTCCACGAGAAGTCTGAAAGATGAAACCATCTCAAATTTCAATAGGAGGTTTGCTAACATTTATTATAAACTACCTAAAGAAGTCCAACCTCCTGAAGTTTCTTCCATGCTCCATTATGTAACAACCTTTCAATCAAACTTATCTTTTCTTTTGATAGAGAAGAATTCTATGTCTTTGCAATAGATGTACAATAATTCTCAAGAATTGCAGACAATATTCAAGCATGTAAGAAGCTCGAAAATCAGATTTTGGATGAGGAATTGAAAGTTGAGGAACCATAGACTGTGCATGATATGTAGAAGGATGATCATGTCGTAAGTTTTATTGAAGGATGTCATGAGGATGTGTTTGCAAAGAATGATGAGCAGCTTTAAGAGCAAGCTAGTCTCTCAAATTGTTTTGATATTGATTTAAATTTGGATCCATGTCATCATGAAAAAGAAACTGATTGTTTTATGTATGCTTTTGTAGACAACCATGAATGTGAATTTGCAGATCAACCTGCAGAAGAACAAGTCATTGCCTCAATTTTCCTATTTGATGACATTATAAATATTTTTGGTGAACCCAGGCATGATGAGTACAATGATGACTATGAGGTTTACTTTTCAGAACAAGTAGTTGTACTTTCCAAATATGAAAATGATTCTTTTCAGAAATCCAAAGAAATCGACAAATGTGCATATGACACCAGTGAAGAAAATGAAGAAAGTTTTAGATCGGGTCAAATAACTTTTCCATTGTGTTTTGCTTATTTCAAATTGTTGAAGAAGAATGTTTATAATGTTTCAAATCATAAATCCTTCAAGCATGATGTTGAATATGAAGAAGGAAATGGACTTGCCAATGAAAATCATCTTCCAATATGTTTTTCTTCCTTTGAATTGCTGAAAGTAAATCATGACATAATAGAGGAAGCAAGGAAGTTTGACTACATTCACAGTGACATTGTTTTACATGAGCAAATTGTTCTTAGTGAAGAGGACCAACAACCTTCTCATACATTTGATGACCTTGTTACTAATTACATGGAAGCTTATTTCAATTCATATTTGCAACCTATGATCAACTACCATGTTGGAAATGAAGATGATGGTCAATCAACATTAGTGTTAGATATGGATTGCTTACCACCAGGGATTTCATTTCAGCCAACATTGTCTTATGATTCAAAAGTTTTTTATTTCCAGTAGTCTTAACATATTTTTCAGAATCTTTGTGGTAATCAGCAGGTTAAATTACATGAAAACAAGGATGCAGTGGAAGGGGTGAAACATGATTGTTCTTTTATGCATGTTTTTTTAGGATCCATTTGCAGTTTTGTAGGAGGCAATAAACAATCCCAATGTTTTTAATTTTTTTAGATTTGAATTTGTAGATAAATTTTTGAATGAATTATCAGTAAACAGGCTATGCAAAGAAAGCAAACAATGGATAAAGTTCTTGCATGGTTTCATTGGCATTTTGATTTCACTTGATTGGAAGTTTTTTCAACAATTAGGGTAGGTGGGTGTGAATAATCTCAACATGGAGAGAATTTCTTTCAACATTTTGCAGTTTACAGTTGACAATTGTCATTCTCAGTTTAGGTTGCAGTTTGGTTTCAATTTTAAAGGAGCAGGTTGCAGGTCAGTTTGTAGATTACGGTGATGAGGTTGGATCAACCCAATGGATAAGGCACTTGTTCTACTATTCTTTGTTACCTCATAGGGAAGATAACATCCCCATTGGAGCCAAATGTTAGCATCAGTATTTTCAAGGTAGAGTTATAAGGATTCAATAGTTTACAAAGTCATGCCTTGGTCTTGAGAAGACCAATGAATTTTAATTTGGTTCAATGGTTTGAAGTGATTGCTAATTGAAAATGGTATGTCATAAGTCAAGATGTAAAGTATAGGAGGGAAAGTTATTTTAAAAGAGTGTCAATGAGCATCATGATACAAGATGAAGTAAAAAAAAATGGTTATGATGTTGTTTCATGCTAATTATACCTTGACTACAAAAAAAATGTGTGCGTTCCGTAAACACACTGCACAAGTTTCTTAAAGCGACTTGAGTTGTCTTATCATCCAAAAAATGAATATTTCCACTTTCAAATAAATTTCTATCATCTTATGCATGTATTATTACCACCTTTTATCCATATGCATGAGCTCTCAACCTTCAATCAGCCCCTTCCTTTTGAGCAAGCTTCAATAAACCCATCTACTACACAAACTAGTTCACCCACTACACAAACTCTGTATAGTATCATTTCACTACACATCCCCTATTCCTCTATATTTTTTCTTTATAAAGACTAGGGAGCCAAAGATGGTGCTTAATACCTACATGTATGCATTGCTAAAATTTTCCTTTTGCATAATTGAGGTCCCTATGGAAAATTTCAGAAAACCCTGGCCCTGCTTGTTTTTTGTGCAAGGTGCCCTATCTGAGTTTTATCCCTTTGACCATTCTTCCCTTGATAGTCTTAGGTTTATCTTGCATCCACAACATGGCTACTCAAGGAAGGAAGAAATATCACAAAGGAGGTAGTGTTTTGAGGTGTGAGCCACAAACTTTAGAGCTGGTGATTTCTGATCCATTGGTTAGGGTTTCATTTGAGTAGGTTGGTTGCATGAGGTTTTGTCAGAAGATCTGGGGTTACAATGCGTAGGTCACAAAGGAATTCACCCTCAACTTCAATGAAGTTTAGTCAAGGATTGTTGATTTCACTTTCCAAGTGTCAGAAGAGACAGTGATTATTGTAATTGAGATTCCAATAGTTAGATTTACTTGCAGAGGTGGCTGAGATTTAGGATCAGGCATGCACCATTTTTTTTTATTTTTGAAGAACCTTTGAAAATACACCAGTTTTGAGTTTTTTGAAAAATTGCATTATACATAGTTTGTGTAGCGGCCTTGTGCTACGCAAATTCTGCAAGCATATTTAAAGATGGTAAAATCTAGGAAATCATTGGTTTTTGGCCCATAAGTCATGAGTAGCCTCCATAGATGTTGCAGCTACAATTTGGATGAGTTTTGAAGAGAAAACTAGTTCCATTGTGCAAAGCTTGCTACACAAATTATGAAGGATGAATTTACACAACACATCACACCATTTTTCTACGTAAGTGTTGTAGGTACACAGAGGGTTAAAAGACATTGTCAAATGACTAGTGGATGATCTAATAGTGATTTTAAGCCTCCATCAGTGTTTCAGCCACCTCCTAAATGTTGGAGTTACATCACACACACCTAGGATGTATTTTTTCTAAGGTTTTTCCTTGTTTATTAGTCATAATTAGTTATTATCTAGTCTACTATATTTTAGGGGAGAATATTCCACCTGGAGAATATTATCTTTTAGTTGACACTTTAGTTTGACTAGTTGAGTTGAGTTTAGATGATGCATTGGTTTT
>CBVK0100562656.1:0-12226 GCA_900067695.1 Picea abies
TGAAGCGTTGAACCTTGGGTCTGCCCCTATGCCAAAAAATGGTTCCGTTGTCGAGACCTGAAACTGTGATTGTTGGGAACTGAAGAAAAGAGAAAAAGTTCTGTGCGTAGATGTGTTGTTGTAGTGTGCAGTATTGTAATCATCTTGTGAAGCTCCGTGCTAAGAAAAAGAAGTCCGATCTGAAGAAAAGAGGTAAGATCTTAAAGCTTTGTACTTTGGTAAAGGTAAGATAAGTGGAAATTTTTGTGGCGAAAGTATGAATTTAGGTATGTTTGATAGATTTTGTCCTAGTCTGAAAACTAGGGCACAACTAGAAGAAAGAAGATTTGATCTGAATAAATTTGATAGAGATAATGCAAGATATGTTATTCCTATGCATAGAAAGAATTTTTGGACTAACAAGTGGACGCAGGAGTTATTCCTATGCATAGAAAGAATTTTTGGACTAACAAGTGGACGCAGGAACCTAGAAAGAATTTTTGCAGATTGCAGGTCCATCAATGTGATCCTAGTGCACAGTATATGAAAGGTTGGGGATCGTTTAAAAGAAAGAGAGGATTAACACTGTGTTATAACTGCAGAAGATCAAGACATCTTGCTAAGGAATGCCCTAGCATAGGTCCTATTTATCTTTGTTGTAAAGCTATTGGTCATGAGGTTTTGGATTGCCCTAGAATGATTACTAAAGTTGAAAAGATGAACATGAGACAATAAAACTATGAAGAAGGTCAAGGGACTAAGGATATGTTAGAAAACCAGAAAGAATCAGAGACTATGTTATTACAGCTGAAAGAAACATTGAATGATCACATATACATCAGTTTACCATAGATCTTGAAAGAGAAACAGTGTATAGAAACAAGAATAGGAGACCTCTACATAGACTGTGTCTTGGATGATGAAACACATGTGAATATCATGCCAGAAAACACTTGGGAAATTTTGGGAAGGCCTACTATGATTCCTTCATTGGGAAGGATAGGATTGTTTAAAGAAAAGATGATAACCCTATGTGGAAGAGTTACTAATGTACCTATGACAGCTCATGGAGCATCAACCAAAGAAGAATTTGAAGTTGTTAAGTTTGTTGAGAACAACGCCCCTTTTGAACTTTTGCTAGGAAAAACCTGGGTTGAGAAAGATTAGATCCGAAGGAAAGCAAAGGAAGAAGCCACATAACAGAAAGTATGCAACAAAATACATGGGGACATGTATTCTTGAAAATGTAATTTTCTTTCTCTTATGAAATAAAATTAGATTTTTTCCCGGGGAAAAAAATAATAAAAAGAAAGCAAACAATATTTAAAAAAAAGGTTGGAGATATTTGTACATGTAGGGATGAATTGTATTTGCAAATTCCAAGATACGAAGGAAAATATCTTTACGTGAATTTTGTATAGAAAATATATTTTACAATATAGTATGGGGGAGATTGTGTAACATTAAAGTCACTATACATCAACATATATTGATTAATAATAATAATAATTAAATGTCTTACAATAACAATTAATACTATTAAATTGATTAAAATATATTGCTTCAATGTGAAGTTCGACACAAGGTCTTTAATTTTAGTCCATTTTAAGTTCGAGCCCAATAGAATGATGATGTGTTATTGATGACTAATATGGCTAATAATGGAGTCACCCTCCATCCATATATTCTAGGAAAAGGGGGACCCCATAATATTTTCCTTTAGAGAATACACACACACACACAACATAATAATACAAAAAGAAAATGGAGCATCCCATAGTTTATAATTCATAAATTGTCCAAAAACTTGCAAGTTAGCTATAAAAAAGATAATACTATCCTTTGCAGAGGATGTCCAATCTAGTCTATTGGTATAAAGCCTTAAAAACACACCTAAGACTAGACCAACTTTGGAAAACATGATAAAACTTGGATTTAATTAAAAGAATGCTTGTTGCATGCTTCGTCTTGGTCCACAAGAGAAGGGTGGGGATCTTAGTCCATTCCATCCATGTCCACATCCCTAGGCATTTGGTGAATAGAATCCTCATTGGTTTCTTCAACACCTAAGCCAATTGACATTTTGATGCTAGAAATAGTTCATCAAGGGCTCCTACCCAAATTTGAAACTTGATGATGCAATACATTGCACCTAGCCTCTAAATTCTTAATTTGTCTCTTTTGTTGCAATAGAGTCTCCATTATAATTTCTAACCCATTGTTGTAATTTTCCTCCGGAGCATGAATTCTTCCTGTAACAGAGAAAATATATGTCTCGTTATTTGCAATAAGAGCCTCTTGTCTTAAAACTGCATGATGAATGTATGTAATATCACACAAAGGGAAAAACCCTAGATGGTTATGCTTTTCCATGCATTCCAAGCTCCAAACAGAACTCAAAATCCACTAATTCCAACCCCAATTTTTAAATTCCTCTGGTGACACTAAGAACCACTCTATTTCCACCTTAAATTCGATACCATAAAACATAAGGGAATAGATTGTAATTGTATAATTAACAGAGTGACTAACCTGATCTATTGTTAGGGCTAAGAAGAGACACCTCCAAGTAAACACCACACATGAGCCGAGGAGAGATGCTCCTTGGACAAGGCTGTGTTGATAAGAGCCTCTCAAAAGCCAACCACCCAATGCAAACACTAAAAGCATAAGCTCCATTATCCCCTTTGTGTTTTGGGTCACATTAAAACCAATTTGAAAGGGTTGCTTCTCCATTAAAATCGAAATGTGGGATGGTATAAGGGATATGATGACCTATGATTTTCATCCTCGTGACTTAAATTTGATGTGCCACTTGGCTTGGTGAGTGAGTAACATGCAAAACTTGAATACATTCATTGTAATATAATTAAGGAATTGAGGAGAATGATGCCCCTTGTTTTCACCTAAGGGTTCCATTTTCCAAGTGAGAGGCCTCATTGACCAAATGATCACCTTGTCGATTCTAATCTCTTGGAACATGAAAAAAATCTATACATACAAAGTGAATGGCCTCTTTTAAGATTCATTGAATGTGCCTTGCTAGATTTATCTTGGTGGATATCGGTGGCCACCCACCTCTTCCACTGACACATCACGATTCTCCATCTTGGTCGTTTTTGTTATGATTTTTGGGTCTTAAATGTTTGGGATCATTTTGAAGCCCTAAACAATGTTTTTTGGCCATTTGAGGGCTTAGGGTTGGCATGGTATGCCGAGGCCCTTTAAATGATTGTACGTATCAATTAGATCCTTCTAATGAGCTACTAAATGCCCCAAATGAATATTGTATGCAAAAGTTGCACCCTTGAGAAGTTGACACATCAATTAACCACATCGGGGCCTGCAAACCTTTTGGCGCTTCACCTCCTAGGATTAGGGTTTTGGACCTTTAGGGTTCTTTCTTTATGTTAAAATTTCATTCTTGCGGCCCATTGTATGATCTTTTTGTGAATGAGCTTAGCTGCCATCTCTTTCTCTTCAAAGATAAGCTACCAATATTCTGGCCAGTTTGTGTTCTATAATATTCTACTATTGTATTCATTAATAGAAGTTGAGTTTCATTGTATTATTGTACTCTTTGTTAAATTTATGCATGTGTTTCATTTCATTCTCAATAAACTCTGAATCATAGATTTACATTGGATACAGAAGAACAATGTATAAGTCTAATAATTATTTATGAGTTATGAGTCTCCAAGATAATTAATTTCCTTATTCACCTTGGGTCAAGAATCTTTATCCCTCGATAAAGAGCTAAAGCCTCAACTTAATTATTGGTAGCTCCACCTAGGCCCCATTCAAAACTTCATCCTAATTCCCCTCGGGATTAAAAATGACCCCCCTGCACCTACCACTGCTAACAAAAATTAATATTAACAAATCAAATTAAATCAAACATTTTTACAATTTTTTAAATGGGATTAAAACAACATAGCTCCATGTTGAGAAGGATTAAATCCCTCAATATGTAATTTTGTTTAGAATGTAACCTTGAGGACAAGTTTTGCATCGTAAAAATACTTTGCACCTCTAGTGGTTTGACATCTCTAAGCATTTGATAGATTTTGAGTTAAGATGGATCTACACTACCATATTAAAAGATAATAGTTATGTTTAATTGATTGTTAGTAGATTTGGTAATTACAAGTCCGGGGGGTGGTTGTGGTTTAGTTGATGGGAGAGGCCACCACCATGCAAACAATCTAGGCTCAAATCTCGATGGGTGTAGAGCCCTTATGTGAGTATGAGGGAAGGTGTTTGACCTCCTAGTGTTGGTTTCCTTCCATCAACAATGGGGCTTAACACATCCAACAAGAAAAATTGATTTAAGTGGAAATTAATAAAATACTTTGTCTTAATACAATCTCAACTAACATCTCTCCACTAACTTAAAAATGAGACGTTAATGATTAATTATTGATATTAGCAATTAATAACTCTCAATTAATTTAGTGATTAGTCCTTAATATGAATAACTAACAACTCTCAACTAACTTAGAAGTAAATAAAAAATTACTAAAACATTAAATTAATCCACGTTAAAAAAACAATCATCTACAAAATATTAAAAGTCTTATTAACATAAATGAAGTTATAATAAATATTAAAATGACTACATTATTAATATTAAAAGTCTTATTAAGATAAATGAAGTTGTAAGAAATATTAAAATTACTACATTATTATTAAAGGAGTGAGTTAATAAGTGAGTATACTTAACCTTTCTAGTGAACTTATTTTTTAGTGAGTTGAAAAAGTGTATAGGAGTGAGTTAATAAGTGAGTATACTTAACCTTTCTAGTGAACTTTTTTTTAGTGAGTTGAAAAAGTGTATAGGAGTGAGTTAATAAGTGAGTATACTTAACCTTTTTAGTGAGTTGAAAAAGTGTATAGTGAACTTATTTTTTAGCGAGTTGAAAAAGTGTATAGTGAACTTATTTTTTTGTGAGTTTAAAAGTTTATTGTGTTAGGGGAAGATAATTTCCTTATTCCTTAGGCATTTTTGTTCTCCTTTCTTTTTACTTTCAATTTTGGTAATGGATGTTCTTACTTAGCCTTGTTTTCCAATTCCAAAGTTCCACATTTAAGTACTATATTACAAGAAGAAAATAGCATAGTGAATCAAATTCAAGTACTATATGACAAGAAGAAAATAGCATAGTGAATCATAAGAGTAATACATAAATTAAGTATTAATAATTAAAAATAATAATTGATCAATTGTTTTTTTTGTAAGTGAGTGTGAGTTCTTGTATTACTGAAAGAGGTTATGATACAAAAAAGGGGAGGTCCCTTGATATGCCAAAAAGGAAACTAGATCAGGAATTCCTGAGATGCGTTGTCTAAGATAGAAGGGGGTGGGCCTAGGCCACCACCTTGGGAAACTGACTTAGTCCTCCGAAATCCAATCTGAAAAACTAAACAAAATCATATACATAAAAGACATAATCATAAAAGGGGGTTGTGCCTACACTTCATAACTAGGGGATGAACTGGCACTAGTCCATGATGATGGAGTGTCTTTCGTCTCCGTCCTTTCTTGCCTCGTTCTCCTTCCTCTGGAGCATTGTGTGTGTCTTTCTGATACAAGTTGGTGTCCCACTCCGATCTGCTGGCGTGATTTCCATGTGGTGGACATAGTGTAGGTAAAGGTGGAATTGGTCTGCCATTCATTCCATTTTCTCCTTCTGGCTCCTCTGGTCCTCCGCTAGTCGTTTTTCACTGGCCTCCAGGTTGCTGAGGTGATTCAGGATTTCTGTGAGCACCATTTTTTGGTCCCTGATAGCCTCCCTGTTGGTCTCTTTCTGGTCAGCACTCATCTTTCCTATCAACATCTTTGTTCGCCAGGCTTCCTCTATCGTTTTGTGGTAGAGGGTTGTTCTAGGTTGTGTAGCCCCTGGGTCTCTTATCCCATCTGTTTCTTGTATTAGGTCCTTCCAGGCTTTTCCCTTGTATGTGGTGTTTATTTCTTTCTCCCACCTGGTGATGATCGCCTTGCCCTTTGGATCGACGTGTGTAAGAAATGTACCCTTGGATTCTTTGGCCACTTGCTCCATCCTTGTAATCCTCTGGGAGTTTGTTGGAGATTCTTTCCCCTGGGGGCCTCTCTTACTATGAGTTTTCTTCATTCGTACCATCTCGGCTTGTTTGTGGTGGTTTTTTCCTTGGGTTCTTCTCCAATTCCTATTCGCCCCTTCCTTATGTTTAAGATGGCCTCTGAATTGCTTCTCTTCGGTCTGTGGCTATTCCAGGTGTTTCTTCTCTTATGGGATTTCCCCATCTATGAGCTCGTCCTGGCAATCATGGGTTGCTCGTAAAGGTGTACCTTCTAGTTGTTATTGAAAGTCTCAGTACGTGTGCTCTTGGGAGCCCTGCCGTAATCCTTGCGCCAATCCTTTGCTTTGCACATTGTGAATATTTCATTACCACTCCCCGTATCTGTACTTGGGAGAGGTGTACCCATACTTGACCATGGGAACTCCTATTGTCTTTCGTCCTTTGTCGCCTGTTGATTATCTTCTTTGCTTTCCCATGAACTATCCCTTTACTTCTTCCTATTGAAAGGACCATGGTGTCATACCTACTTTTGTTGTGTGACCCGAGCCTGCATTATAGCTCGTGTTTGAGTGATGGCCAGTCAGATTCTGCCTGGTTCCTGCATGCCCTTCTATTATCCCTGTGCCTCCATCCTCGATGTGGTTGTCTGTACTTTGGTTGTCGTCACGGTCTTTTGCCGCTAGTTGGATGCAGTCTGTTCTAAACTGACCATTCAAGATGTTACTCCAGATAGTGTCAATTTCAAGTCCTTCCCTGTCGACCCCCTCGTTAGCAATTCTATCCACCAGTCCATTTGTTGACCTACATACCCAGCGCAACTCCACTGTGATCCTCGTCTGCAAGTGTTCCTGAATTTTTTGCATGGAATGTGCCAAGCGCCAGTGCCTCTGAATTTTGTCCATTCTGGTGCCATTTTGGAGTCTCTTTACTGTGTTGATGACTAGCATGGAATCTCCTTCTACTATGGCGTTTGTCATCCTTTCGCAGCTTAGAATCTCGAGGATGGTCTCCAGGGATCCGAATTTCGCGGCGTTGTTAGTTGAGTTTCCTAGACTCCCAATGTACAACCAGATTATGTTTCCCTCAATGTCCCTGATTACTCCTCCCAGTCTTGTCCGTCCTAGGTTACCTTTTGACGCCCTGTCAAAATTCAACTTAAGGGATCTTGTTTGTGGTGGTTTCCAGTTGCGCTCACCTACTTGGAGTTGCGGTAGCCAACTTGCTTGATTGGGGTTGCATCCGTCTTTCAGGTGGAAGGCTTCTAGGATTCATGAGTCCTGGTCTATGAGTTGCGCTCTTCATGTCTGGAAGTTGCGGCTCTGCATCGTTTCTCTTGTCATGGAGATTATTGTTTCCTTGATCTTCCCTTCCGGCCGGCTTTCGTTCCTAAAGATGCGCTGATTCCTTTCTTTCCATATTGCCCATATTATCATTCCCAGAATGAGGGTCCAACATAGATTCACCTCTTCGTTTTTGCTGTAGTTCTCTTTCCAGATATTGATATTTGCAGAGATGTTACCTTTGATCCTATTGGATTGTCGGAAGATGCCTATTGCCCAGTCTCAAATCTCTGTTCTGTAGCTGCATTCATTGAGGAGATGGTTCGTTATTTCTTTCTTAGCTTGACAGAGGTGACATCTGGATGAGCCTATGAATCCCCTTTTCCTTAGGTTTTCCCAGGTTAGAATTCGGTTGTGGAGTATTAACCATTGGAAATTTTTTATTTTTGGTTCCTGAAGATGCATCGGTTCCTTTCCTTCCATATTTCCCATATGATCATTCTCGGAATGAGGGTCCAACATAGATTCACCTCTTTGTTTTTGTTGTAGTTTTCTTTCCAGATATTGATAGTTGCGGCGATGTTACATCGGGTCCTATTGGACTGGCGGAAGATACTTGTCGCCCAGTCCCAGATCTTAGCTATGTAGATGCATTCGTCGAGGAGGTGGTTCGTTGTTTCTTCCTTGGCTTGATAGAGGTGGCATCTGGATGGGCCTATGAATCCCCTTTTCCTTAGGTTTTCCCAAGTTAGAATTTGGTTGTGGAGTATTAATCATTGGAAGATTTTTATTTTTGGCTAGTGGGGGTTGTTCCAAAGCTTGTCCCATTGTTGCGCTAGGTCTTCTTGGTCATGGTCCGCGATATAATGTCGGACTTCTTTTAGGTTGAATTCCCCACTGTCCTTTTGTCCCCATTTCAGTTGGTCATTTCCTTTCGTGATTGCAATTTTCCGTTTCCCCAATTCCTCCTCCACCTCTTTTACTGTTGTTGTGATTTGGTCTCTATTTTGTGGAGTGAGAGTGTCCCAAATTATCCATTTGTTGTGATCTGTTTCTTGTTTCTAGTAATGGTAGACTCTGGTTTTACCTTGCACGAGCATCTCCTATTGGAGTTCCTCCCTATCCGGTTTCTCCATTCTAGGTTGTTGTTGCCAGGCATCCTCCCAAATTTTGGTTGTTCTGCCATTCCTGACTTCCCAGAAGCCGTGTGTCTGGATCTAGGATTTGTTGCGCCAAGCTAGGTTCGAGATGGTTGAACCTTCCCCAGTGCCTCTGAAGAGAATTATGTCCTAGTCTCTTATGTCCAGGGCATACTTTTCCTTCCATAGGTTTACCCATGGTGTAGTAGTTTCTTTGACCCAGAGCCACCATAGTTTTGCCCCATAAGCGTCATTGGTCACTTGTGGTTCTTGTAGCCCCATGCTTCCTTTACTTTTAGGTTTACTGACCTTCTCCCAAGCCACCAGGGCCCATTTTTTCTTTGTTTTCGCTCATCGCCACAAGAATTCCCTTTGGATGGTTTTTAGTTTTTGTAGTATCCCCTTGGGGGTGGGGAAAACATACATCATAAAGGTTGGAATTGCCTGCAAAACAGACTTGGTCAGAATAAGTCTTCCCGCTAGGTTGAGGGAACTGTAAATCCAATTTTTTACCCGCTCCTATAACTTGTTGATTATTCCTTCCCAAGTTGACATTTTGTAAGATTTGTCTGTCAGGGAATACCCAAGTACTTAGTTGGGAGCGCTTTGTGTTCAAAGCCCAAAATATTGGCCAAATTTCTTTGGATTGTGGGGTTGGTGTTGAAGAAGAAGATCATGGATTTGGAATGGTTGATCTCTCCACCTAAGGCTTCCCCAAACTCTTCTAGGATTAGTTTGTAGGCTTTTTCTTCCTTGACCATGGGTATGCCATGAAGTAAAGTGTCATCCATGAACTGTTGGTGAGTGGAAGTAGGTCAATTTTCGTAAGGTTTGATGCATGTTATTTCACCTATTTCTGTTGCGCTTTTTATGCTTCAACTTAGACCTTTCATCATCATAATGAATAGGAAGGGGAACAACGGGTCTCCTTGTTTGATGCCTCTCATGGGCCAAAAAGGTTTGGCTGGGGCTCCATTGATTAGTAGCAAGTAGCTTGTTGTAGACACTGGGCCGACTATCCAGTTGATCCAGTGTTGGGTGAAACCAAAGGCTTCCAAAGTCTTGATCATATAGTGCCAACTAATTTTGTCATAAGATTTTGCTAGGTCCAGTTGGATTATCATTCCCCCTCTCTTCTGAAGCTTCAGGGTGTGGATAAGCTCATGGGCATGGATGATATTGTCCATTATTTGTCTTCCTTCCATGTGGATAAGCTCATGGGCATGGATGATATTGTCCATTATTTGTCTTCCTTCCACGAAGCATGCATGTTCTTGTGAGACCAGTGATGGAAGGAGGGGTTTCAATTTATTTGCAATAACTTTGGAGATTATCTTATACACCACATTGCAAAGCGCTATAGGTTTGTATCGATCAGGGGTTTTGGATTCATTTTCTTTGGGGATGAGGGTAATTAGAGTAGCATTTATCTCTTTTAGGATGGAGGTTGATCTTCGAGAGTCTTCCACTACCCTATAAACGTCGTGTTTGACAATGTCCTAGCAGGCTTTGAAGAACTCCACTGTGAAGCCATCTCGACATGGAGCTTTCCCATTGGGCATTTCCTGGATCACTTGGTCAATTTCCTCCTCAGCAATGGGTTTGTTTAGGTTTTTATTGTGTTCCTCTGTAACCAGGCAGGGAATATGTTGGGTTATCCTTTGGATGGCCTCCGTTCTGTCTTGGTTGGGTCCCTGGGATATCCCATGGAAGTGATTAACCAGAGTGGTTTTGATCTCCTTATGTGACTCTCGTTCCACTCCATTCTGGTCCTTAATCTTCAGGATTTTGTTGTGGGCTCTTCTGGACATGGTTGTTCTATGGAAAAACTTGGTGTTCCACTCTCCTTCCCTTAGCCATCTGATATGATACTTTTGTCTCCAGAGTATTTCTTCCTGCTGGCATCTCGCTTACCATTCCTGGGTCATTTGGATCTCTTCCTTTTTTTGATCCTCTGTGTAGCCCTCCGTTATGTAGGTTTCCTGGAGTTTTTTCATTTTGTCTTCTATGTTTTTTTTCTCTTAGTTTATATTTCCAAAAGTGTCCTTATTCCACTCCTTGAGATTATATTTGATTTACTTTAGTTTTTTGTAGAGTTTGAACATCCTTGTCCCTTTCTCTTGTTGCTCCCCCTGCCACCACTATTTGATTCTTTCCTTGAAAGTCAGGTGTGTGATCCAAAAACTTTCAAATCTAAAGGGTCTAGTCTTTGGTGTGGTTTGGAATCCTACTTCTAGTTGGACTGGCCAGTGATCAGATCCTCCCCAGGGAAGGATGTTGCATTCTAAGGTTGGCCCTTGCATAATGATTGACTCCGATACTAGGAATCTGTCGAGTCTTGTTGCTACCTGATACTGGTTCATCCTTTTATTGTTCCAAGTGAACTGACCATTATTAGTTTTGAGGTCCACCATATCCGTTGTGTCTATGAACTTTGAGAATTCTTCTGCATCCCTATCCAATCTTATTGTACCTCATTTTTTCTCTGCAAGTGAAAGTCCCCTGCTAGGATCCATTGGAGGATGTTGGATTGGGTTTTAATGTCTTCTAGGTCTCGTATCATTCTTCTATTTTCCTCTGACACCTAGGGTCCATACACATTAGTGCATAGAATCTCCTCCGTGTTCCCAATGATTTGCATGCGGACCATAAGTGTGTGCCTGGTCGCTTCGGCTGCTATTAGGCTCAGAAGTTGTGGGTTCCACAGGGTGAGAACACCTCCTGCCATTTAGTGGCCTCTAATAGCCACCATCTTGTACTTGCACCTTTGTTGTTTACTGGTTGTCTCCATTATGTCTGTAGTGCATTTTTTCTTTTGAATGAAACAAATATCTAGTTGTTCCTTCTTTAGTCTATTTTTAAGGATTCTTTGCTTTCTTGGGTTGTTTAGGCCTCTTATATTCTTACCCGAGTTAGGGAAGAGTTTCTTGATCTCACCCGAGTTTATCAGTAGCACTCCAAGCTCCTGTAGGGATACACTTTTTGATTTCCTACCTTTTTTCCTTCTTGTCTGCTTGGGTGAAAGCTGTGGTTCTCCCTTGTCGGCTTTGACTCCTAGGTGTCCTATCTCCCCATGTGTGCGCTTTAGTCCTCTAGCTTTGGCTTCCTCCCTTAGGATAAATAGGTACTAAATGCGGTCTAGTTGCTCTGTTGGTACATTATCTACTCCATGTCTTTTCCATTGCTCCAGTATGTTTGGGAGATATATCCATTCCCTTTCCACCAGGTCTTTGAGATCCAGATCTTCTGTACCTACTTCGCTTGGGGTCATTTCCGCATCTTGAGATCCAGATCTTCTGTACCTACTTCGCTTGGGGTCATTTCCGCATCTCCCTCTACTTCTTGCATGGGGGTATTGTCGTCTCTGGTTTCTCCCTCCATCGGGGTTGCGCTACTCCCCTGTACCTTCTTGTTATTTGGTTGATCGGTAGGCTCGTTTGTTGTTTGTTCTCTAGCTTCTTGAGCTTTTGTCGATTCCTCTTCACCTTCTGCCCCTTTATTGGTTTTGTCCCGTCCTTTTGTTCTATTCCGAGTCCCCTGGTTATTTCTTGTTGGGGTTTTACTCTGCTTTTTGTTTGCTCTGCTTCTGGGGTTCAGTTTTATGAATCCATCCTCATCTTGTTGTGGTTTGGGGCTTTCCTCTTCCTGTTTTTTATTAAGAGGGCATTCTCTGATCAAGTGTCCATGTTCATGACATCTTATGCATCTGAAGGGGATTTGTTCATAATCTATGTTTTGGATCCATTCCTCATCCATGAATTCCAGACT
>CBVK0100562767.1:0-15859 GCA_900067695.1 Picea abies
TGAAATTGTCAATTTAACACAAGTTATATATGGTTTGTCTTGATAACCATTCATGAACCCTAAGGATGATGGGTTGCACCCATATTAGCCTTATGGAATTGTGTGGGTTATTAATGGTTTTTGTCCATTTGCTAACTCAAATGTATTGTATCCCAATGTATAACACTTTTGTGTGTTGTAATTGAACTGGGTTGCACCCAATACCTCCGGCTGGTTTGATTGGTTTGCATGAACAAGATGCCTTAGGTAATCTTCCAAAAGGCCATTGATACATTTTGTTTACTCATCGATTTGTGGATGATAGCTTGAACTCATCAACAACTTGGTTTCAACAATCCTAAACAACTCTATCCAAAATCGCCTCGTGAATTTTAGATCTTTATCTAACATAATGCTCATTGGGTGACCCCTATATTTCACAAAATTCTTAAAGAGTAACTTTATAACTTATTTTACTACACAAGGCACCTTCATTGGCATGAAGATTGCATACTCAGAAAATTGGTTGACAACTACCATAATCCCATTATACACTTGTGAAACCAAAAGCTAAGTGATGAAGTCCATAGAGACACTTGTGCAAGGTCTCTCAAGCACAGACAAAGGTTGGAGTGGACTAACTTGCATTTTGGTGTATGCCTTATCTTCTTGGCACAAAATATGAGTCTAGACATATTCTTCCACATATTTATTCATAAGTTCCCAATAGTAACCTCGTTCAAGCAATGCCATTATCCTTTGTTGTCCTGGGTAGCCTGCACAAAGCGAATCTTGACACTTCCTCAAGAGTTCCTTCCAAAGGTTAGATGACTCAAGCACATAGATGCTACCACCAAAGTACAAAAATCCATTGTTCATCCAAAACTTTCTTGTTTTGTCCTCCTTCACATATTTCACAATGTTTGAAGTTTTTGGATCACTATTACATTGTGCCCTTTTTTCGACGATTTACCAACGCATGTTCGTCGCCACATCGTCCCAAGTATGATGAAGGCAACAATCATTTTTTTGTTGCATCCACTTCATCGCAATTATAACCTTCAAGAGGTCGTCACAAGACCGAAGAACCGACTCGTCATAAGAGTAAAAAAGGTGCCCCAATCAGTTTGTCACACTCACATCGCTCATTAGTCGAAAGATCGATGAAATAAGGACAATTGTTCGATGAACAAGTGACAAACTTGTGAGGAACAAGTAGCAAACCTTCGACGAAACTTTGATAAACTTTCGACGAAATAATGACGAGGCAGTTGTATCTCCAATGTTTTTTGTCTTGTTCATCGAACTTGCGATGCAACATTAACAAACATGCGATGAAACAGTGAAAAATATGCGACAAAATATTGACAAACTATCAACGAAACAATGACAAACTTGCGACGAGAAATTGCTAAATGTTCGATGAAAAATGATGGGAATGTTGTATGTCCGACTTCTTTTCGGGGGAGTAAATAAGTCAGGTTAGTCGAACCATCGACGAACAGGTTCGTCGATGTTCCGACGAATTTCATAATTTAAAAAATATATGTATATGTCTGACAAAGTCTTGTAGGGGAGTTAATTGTGAATAGTGCTAGTAATTAGTCTTCAATACTGACTCACCCCCCCCACCCCGCTCTCAGTATTAGGAAACTTATTTACAATGTTTTGCATCGGACTGACATGACCAATGGGTTCAATGGATATCCCTCACCGAAAGGTGGTACATCTCATGTATGTTGTTTAGGGCCTCAAAACGGCCCCAGAAGTTTAGGACCTGAAAAGCTGTAGAAAAACTGCCAAGGTGGAAACCCTTGTTTTGAGCCAGTGGAATAGGTGGGTGGCCACCGATTTCCAATTGGATTGGATGAGGAACAAATTTTATCTATAATTAAACCCAAGTAAGAACAATGAAATCAAGAAGGAAATCAGAAATTGAAATTACTTGCCTAATTATACTCATTTTTCAAAGGTCTCTTTAGAGTTTTACAAAGGGTCCACAAGTTAACTACTTAACTACTTGCATGTATTACAAAGACTAAAATAAAAAATAAACCAAGTGCACATAGCTCGAAGACTAAAATAAATGATAAACAATGCATATGCACACAACTTGAAGGATGAAAGATGCAACTAACTATCCATGAATTGTGTTGGGAATTTGAAAAGGTGCCCTTAAGGGAAGTGTGATATCGGTGAGTTGTCCTTGTTAAAATGTGGTGTTGGTGATATGTCCTTATTCGGAGGCATGCCCTCCTATTCCAAATCAGTTACTCTTTGTTTAGATTGAAAGTGCCTTCACTTTCCTCCCAGTTTAAGACTAACTCTATGGGGAGGAAAAATGTTGGAAGAAACATCTTGCAATGTTGATTGTTTAGTTGTAAGGTCCAAAGGTGGTGTTGTAGGGAGATTGGTTCTATTCTTGAAAAATAAGTGTCTATTATCTGGGGGATTTGTCAATTGGTTATGGCCTGTGGTTGGAAATGCAAGAAAGATGTTGAATCCAATGGAAAAATGTTATGTTGGAACAAGTATGCTTTGTCTATGAGAAGAGATATATATAGTGGTGCAAATAGTCGTGCAATGCCATAACTTTTAGATGAGGTGAAAACATTAGAGAGTGTTGGTTGTTTAGGGGTCTGCCCCTCTCTTACCCTCCTACCTTGCACATTGCATTACCAGCTTAAGTAGATGCTTTCTACACCTAGCAGTTCATTCAATGAACATCCATGATCCAATATCATCAATAGTTTCGAATTCAATGTCTTGAGATATGGTCTAGTAATTGAGATGGGGGTTTTCATGCCAAATATCCATTTTAAAACCCTATAAGTTATAGAGTCCTGAAAATTAAGTTATCTCCCCAAATCAATTCAACCCTTCACACTTGATGTGGGAATTGGTGTAGTCTATAAGGAATGGTCTGCATTTATTTTGAATAACCTAAGACTAATATTTGTACAGTATAAGCATGAAATCATTCTTTTCACCCAACAATCGTTTCAAAGGTTGGAAATGAAAATATGATGATGTGGGAAGGTAATAAATCTTGTGAAATAAAGCATCAACAACTACTATATCACCACGAACAGAGCACAATTTATAGTTAAACTCAAAAATTTATTTCATTTCAAGCATGTCTCTAACACCTTTAAATATATGAAGAAGATAAGTTCTCTAGCAATAGAATACATACACAAACAATGTGAAATTCATTGAATCACTAAGGTTCTGCAACACTTCTGCTTTTGTTTCAGATCCTTCAATTTCATAAAAATCCAAGTCATCGAGTGTTCCTCCTGCTTCAAACTCTTTTTCAGCAACCTACAACACATTCAAAACCTCAATACAAAATCAAGTAAAAATGCCAAAAAATTGCCACATGAGCAAACCACAAGAGGGTTATTTTACATGATTATTAACAATAACAAATATGAAGTTATAACTTTACCTCAATAGATAGAATAGTGGACACAGTTGGCACAAATGACGCTCTTCCGATTCAATAGATAGAATAGTGGACACAGTTGGCACAAATGAGACTATTAACTTAAATCTGTTGAAAATGATTCTTACAGCATCGAACTTCACATTATTCAAAATTCCATCCACAAGCATAGATACCTAACAAGGTGCACCGTGGTTAGATACCAAAACTATTTTTATAAAAGCAGACCTCCCTTTATCTGCTATAAAGAAACAAAAACCAATAATTTGTTTCCTCATCATGATTCAAACATGTTCTATTTATTTGTTTATAGTACATGTTAAAAATATGAATGTGGATAATGTATATTATTTTGTCTGTGGCACGAATATCAAAATAAAAATGTAGCCACATGTGAATGGCTCACAACAATTTGATACTTGATGGTAAGTCACAATCATAAAAATGGGCATGCTCATATGAATGGTTTCTTCTAATCAGCCTCTTAAATCACTCATACTTAGATCATTTTCACATCATTTGACTCCTTCAAATCAATAATGTAGTCCCATTTGTCAAATATTTTTCCAAGAACCACCTTCTTTAGTTGTGGCGTGCCAATTTTGCAGTCTAAATTTGGTAGCCTAACAAAAAAATATGTGGATAAAGAAAGGTGCCTCATGGGAAGGCATGCTTACTGAAACTAGGATTTACAAACTCCCATTGAAATCTTCAAATCATAAAACAAAGAAGAAGATGACAACTTTTAAAATACTCAAATTCAATCAAAATAAAAACCTATGAATAACTAAAATAAGGTTGCAAAATTTCCCGACAATGATGAAGGCAATGATAATGGATTAAAACATGGAACCAAGGAGGGCCAAATAAATAACAGCTTATAGGAAAATATAAAACCATTGCAATAGAAATTTAATTGTTGCAAATGTGATTGTGTGTTATGAAACTTTATCGACATCGATAAAAAAAAATCGGGGACATTAGGGACATATGAATGTCCACTTCACAATACCAACAATATGCCAAATCATCCCATAGTCCAGAACACATGCACCTAGAAATTTCATGCACAATCAAGGAAAAGCAAAGCAAGAACATAATCTATCTAGACCTACTAGAAGCCCTCAAAAGCCTATTCAGACAAATGGGTCTACATTTGCATTGTATAAGCGAATCTGATATCTATGAAAAATATATATAAACGCTAGCAATGTAGCATACAATATCAAGGGATGCCTCCACCAAGCTAAAGTTTGCATGTACACACCAAATATAACATATTTGGAATCAAAACTATAAAAAATGTAGCAGGATGAATTGGTTATGTCCCAATAGGTCCTTTTATATTTATATTTATAATAATGTGTATTCCTAAGCAAGGAAATTCATGATGCTACTGTATTTGTGGGTCTTCTGGTGACTCAAAACTCCTATATAAGGAAAATTGTCCATCTCAAAATAATTTCTTTTTCTCTGCCAATTGGCACATGTCGTGATATTGCATTAGTTCCAAGGTTAGATGCATGGATTTTTTTTTTGTTTTGAGACACAAATATGATAGTGAGTACCCTATTTCACTATATGTTATTGTACACTAGTGAAGATAAATAGAACCTTATTCCTCGAGAAAATTTAAACCACATACTCTCATTACTGGAAACAAGCAAAAGAAGATGAAACATGCCATTAGTTTGTTCTTCTAATATGTGCCCTTAATTTTGTATCAACTTATCATATTGAAAGTAAAGAAATATGGAATTTTAGAAGAATCGTGGATGGAAGGATGGTTCGACTTCTTAGCACAATGATTTTTGTAGTTAGAGTTAGAGGTTTGTCCAAAACATTTTTAGAGTCATGCCTTGATCTTGGAAAAAATCAAGACTTTCCTAGATGTGTCATAGTTAGTGTGTCAAAGTTTATGAGGTTAGTGACCAAATAAAGAATGGTTTGAAATTTCAAGGAAAGGGTTTGGCCATAAGTTGGTAAAAGGGTGTAAGGTTCGTCATGTTTAAATTGTAAAGGTCTACTTTCCTAAGTCTCGAGTCATATCGAAAAGTGAAAATTATGTACCAAGGTCAAATCAAGTGGTTAGGATGAATGTCATGTCAAAAGATATTATGGGTCATCATTACCTAATAATGAATTTAGAAAAGTGAGAAATCATGGCACTCCATATCATTTGTACCATTTCAAACTTCCAAGGAGTACCCGCTGTGCAAGTTCTCTGCGTGAGATCGGAAGAGGTAAGGTTCGTCATGTTTAAATTGTAAAGGTCTACTTTCCTAAGTCTCGAGTCATATCGAAAAGTGAAAATTATGTACCAAGGTCAAATCAAGTGGTTAGGATGAATGTCATGTCAAAAGATATTATGGGTCATCATTACCTAATAATGAATTTAGAAAAGTGAGAAATCATGGCACTCCATATCATTTGTACCATTTCAAACTTCCAAGGAGTACCCGCTGTGCAAGTTCTCTGCGAAAATCTTTAACTTGCCTTAAAACATCTTGTCGCTATGGATTTTATGTCCCTTTTCATAATTTCAATCCTTCTCCATTCAAGCATAAATATTGGTCACCTTTCATGTTTCTCCATCACCTTCAAGACTTGTGCATCGTTCATAGCTTTTATGGTAAGTTCTGAAGCCCTTTGCTACGTAAATAATGTGTGTTGCCAGTCGCTACGTAAATCTGTTACTCCATTTTTGTTATGTATCATTCATTGCTTTCAATCATTGTTCAGGAGCTTTCCTTGGAGCCCATTACAAATTAGCTTATGGAATGAGTTTGTTTTTCACACAGTTAGCCTTATTTCTTCTGAGCTAAATTCTTATTACCTACTCATGCGCCAAGTTTTTCGTCATTGTTTGTCACTGTGCCGAGTTTCCGTCGATGTTTGTCGTTGTGCCGAGATTTCCGTTGCGCTGAATTTTTTCGTTGTGGTTTATAGCTGTGTCGAGTTCTCCACTGCGTCGAATTTTCTGCCGCTAATTTGTTTCCTGCGCAAAGTTTCATGTTTCTACCTTTTCCTCTGCACCATGCAAAAGTTATTGTTCTTATTTGTTGCTCAGAGAGGCTATTACAATCTATTACTGCACACCTGAAATTGACATATATCAACATCATGACAACTCCTCAAAGTAAAAGAAATAATGCAAGAAGCTGGGAAGTCATGAGGTTTGAACCACGAGATTTAAAGTTAGTAAACACAAACCCGACGATCAAAGTCTCCTTTGAACAAGTCAGATGCATAAGATTCTGTGAAAAGGTTCAAGGGTATAATGTGCAGCTAACCAAGTAGTTCGCCCTTAACTTTACTGGTGTCAGTGCAACTATTGCAAGGATCATTTTTCAAGTGTCCGGGGAAACCATATCAACTACGACGGAGATTCCTATGCAGGGAGAAAAATGGTTTAAAGGTTTTCCATTAGATACTTCATGTTATATTGATTTTATCAAACCTGAATACAAAAATCGGAAGATTGGAGCCAACATTCCTAGTGAGTATCTTCTGGAACCTTTTGAGAAACTTCTGAAGATAATCCAGAAGTACTTTACTTGTGAGGGAAGATTTTACAAGGTGGATCAATACCACATCAAGCTTCTGATGCATTTCACATGGAGAATTCCTTTAAACTTACCTTTCTTCCTATGTAGAAGCCTGAGAAAGATGGAAGACGGTGTCCAAGCCAAAGTTGACCAGTTAGAGACCTACCTATTCCATTTTTCCTTGATTAAGATGTTGGTGGTTGAGGAGCTTGGAAATTTAAACAGGGACTGGAATTCCTTCCCGATTTCAGCAAACATTCCCAAAGACCTGAAAGGAGATATTCCCTTATCTATTGAGAAATCAACACTTCATAGTTTAGAGGTAAGAGGAGGAGGTATTGATGAAAGGAGAAAAGGAAAAGAAATTGAAGATTCATCACTCTATCAGCCTGCATCCAAGAAAAGAAGTAAACTAAGATTAATTGATGAAACCGAGGAGACACAAGCTCCCAGTAAGTCGCGCACCAGGTCCTCTACCAGTAGGTTTCCTATACCCACAATTCAGACAGAGTTTGTTGAATGTGCAACCCAGGAGATTGATGAAAAGCAAGTGGAACAAGGTGAGGAAGATGCAGATATCGAGGAGGTGAAACAACAATTAAAGAAAGTTCAACATGTTATAGCCCAATTCTACCAAGAGAACAGCTAATTGAGGAGGAAGCTAACATAAAGAGTTCCTGAAACATAATCATCATAGAGTAAACCAGGTCAAAGATCTCCTACCTCACCAACAGGAGGAGAAAAGAATATAAAATGGTTGAAAAAGCAGTTGAGAGAAGCTCAAGATGAGATCATTAAAATCAGGGAGGAAAAAAGAATATAAGAAGAAGGGATCATGGAACATTACAAGAAATGTAGACCAACTATTGACGATGCATGTGCAGCTCTATATGATGCTCAATCAAAATTGAAAAGGAAAGCAACTTTGTTGAGACAGGTTAGGAGTTTGAAGAGATGAAATTTTTCATTAAGAAGGGAAAACAGAGCCTACAAGTGAGTTTGGACAAGGAAGCTACAGAAAAACTGAATAATCCCATCCTTTGCTACCAACTAGATTTGCGTGAGCAACCTCAACATGAAGATCTGTCGCGCGAAATCATTGTGTAGATTTTGCAGCCAACATTTGTGCAGCAGAAAACAAAATTTACTGCACAAAGGTGACAGTGTTGTCCAACCATACACATGATGATTCATCACAACCATATGGTTGATATTTGCTTAGGAATTTATGATTGTAAATAACATTTCATATAGGTTATGATTTCCAAATCGACTTTCCTATTTTTGTTAATTTTTTTAAAGGTTGTTGTTCTCTTTGAAAGCAACCAGATCCATAACTCTAGGAGATAGTAGTTCGATTCCTAGCAACTAAGTGTAGCTTTAGTTTTCTATATATATGGACTATTTTGATGTAAAAAGGGGGGGCGCGGGTAGAAGTATAGACATTTTGATCTTGGCCATAACGAGATTCCTCCCATCGGGTCTTTTCTTTGTGCTCTGCATACTTATCGCTCTGCATGCGTCAACACTTAGATTATTTTCAACTTTTCCTCATGCAAAGAAATAAATACATATATTTTCCTCCACATTTTTGCAATCCCCATTTTTCTCTGACACTTAGCCATTTTTCTAATATCTCACACTCTTATCTTTTGCAATACTCCATACTTAGTAATTTTTTTAACTTCCGCCACCTCCACCTTAAACTATTTCTCCACATTACTTGTACCCCTCTTCCTATCTATTGTAGTGTCCTATACTTAGCCGATTTCAAGCCATATCTCATGCGAAGAAATTTTCATTAACCCATTTCTCCACATGACTCTATATCCACAAGACTTGTATCTTCATCCCCTTCATACACCATGAGTCCCACACTTAGTATATTTTCGCATTGGACGACAATTCATCGTTTTCAAAGCAATTATGGTTCACTAATAAGGTTCTCATTCTCAAGGAAAAAATGGTTGTCAGCACTAGAGGAGGATTAATTATCTTGATTTCCCATAGAGCACTTTCTTATCATGGATAATTTATATTTATGGTTCGTGTGTGTTCCTAAAGAAATTGTACATATAGAAAGGATATCTCATTGAGGATTATTTATGAATTTAGCCTTTAAACAATTTAATCTCTGTAGCCCATATAGATAACCTTCACGTATATCAAATCATATTGAAATAAGTGGGAAATATGGCAGCTAGAAGAAGAAAGGAACCATTATACAGAGACATTGTAAACTCTCTCACTCGTCAGAACAAAGATTTTCATTGGTCGAATGCATATCAATGGTATTCAAGCCTCTCTCTCCTGAGTAATAGCTTGTTAGTAAGATTTGGACAACTAGTCTAGTAAAGGCCAGTTCCATGCATGAAGATTTTGAATTTAGAGAGATAGGTTCTTTGTGTGAAAGTAAATTCAACTCAAAGCGCAGGTTGATTCCAATTCATGCAAAAGGAAAGAATCTTGTTCTCTTGAATCCAAATATATTCTGAAGATTGTTTTGAATTCCTACCCAAACAAAGTCCTCTTGCTTTCGAAAGTTAATTCCTTTTTAGATTCACATGGTGGTGGTGCAACTTTGTTAAAGGATTTCCTAGCATCATCTGCTATAATTCCAATTGATACTACTCAAGTAGATATCAACCTACTATCCGAACCATATCATGATTTCTCTTGAATTTTTTTATGACTAGTAGGATGAGAATCCACATCCCATATTCCAAGGAACGACATCTAAGGTAAGGAAATCTTCCAAGTTGTTAAGTGTCATAATGATGTATGTCACAAAAAACATAAAAAAACAGCTCAATATCATTTTAGAGGCATGGAGAGTTAGTACTAGCTTGAGGAATTTGGGACAAACAAGTGCTTCTTTTATGGAATATCTACAAAAGGATTTAGAAAATGATGATTTTTTTGATAAGAACGCATTGAGTACATTTGTGGCACAAGTGACAAGTATGAGTGCCTTCACTAGGAAACACCAAGACTTACCCTCGGATAATAGTTTAAAGCAAGTAAAGGTTGGATGGTTGGCAATAATATAAATCTTGCATGAATTAATTTCAAATTGAGAAGAAGGTTGATGGAAAAAGAAGTGATTTATTTTTGAAATCACTCGAAATAGTTAAGAAACTTGAGGGCCCACAATTGGTTATATAATCCAAGTTATTAACCAAGGATCAATTGGAAACAAAGTTAAACATACTCAAAATTTCGTGGGCTGGTGAGTTTGATAATCCCGCTAACTTTCCGGAGAATGATTTTAAACGATGGTTAGTTGATTTTGTGAATGATAACGAAGACCATCCATTAGCAATTCAAGAATTACACTTTGAGTTCCAAGCAATGCAAGATGATATATTCTCATTCTAGGTGAAGCAAAACATAACAATCCCACTGCTCAAAGAGTATATCAAAGCGTGGCTCAAGAATTCGTTGAAACATATAATAGATCCAAGAAGAAATTGAACCAAAAGGAATCAAGTTCCAGTTATATGTATGAAGGCTCAAAAAAAGACAAGAGAGAGAGACATCCATCCATCATTCCACTTTCATTTTTGTAGGTACACTCCTTTTTGAATCATTTCCCTTATTTCTTCTCAATCTGTGATCATCTAGTTTTATTGGTTTATTGTTTGTTGGTAAAGCCAATCCCTGATTGTTTTTCTCTTTCTCTTCTAGGTCTGCCATTGTATTTGGTCCATGGGAGCCCAATCCTAGTCCATTTGGACAGACACATTCCTTTTATCGTTCAAGTATCAAGAATATTATGTTGTGTTGTAGGAAAAAGTTTTATTCGAACTTGAACAATCTATGTGTAGTATTATTTTAAAGATTCTCACATAGAGCTATTCCAAGAGTTCATAACCTTTTTTGATTTATGACTTTAATATAAGCGTGAGGTCTCAAGTATGTTTCTCCTATGAAAATTATGATATTAATTGAATGAAATCATTTAAATCCCTCTGTTTTTGGACTACAAATCTATTTTTTTGTCTTATGAGTCTTTCTTCGAATCTTTTTCCCCATTGCTCAAATGAATGGATTTGATGGAATGGATGTAGTTGTCATGTATATTTCAATTAAGGTTGTTATTTTTGTACCATAAATTATTTGCTACCCTTTGAGTTGTCTTACCACCTAGTCCACTCTCAAGTGTAGATATTATGAATGCTTAAATTTATTGTTTGAATAAGTATATTGAAAATCTAAGTGAGAAAGAGGACTACCACCTCTATAAAAATTAAGAGGGGATCTTAATACCTTTATTTTTAATTTAATTGTACATTAAATGCTACCCTCTCCATGACCACTATCATTTAATTATTAAAATTTTCTATGGATGATTTTCCTATTCTCTTGGAAAAACTACAACAACATATCATGTCGATGGTTTCATAATAAGACATAAGAAGACTTTGGGATAGAAGATGCAATGCTTTTCACAAATAATGAAAACACTTGCCTAATATGTTTTTGAAGTCCAAATAAAAATTACTAAATTTGAGTATATGCAAAATCGTGTATTCTCCAACACACATACCCCATTAATGGCGAGGATGATTTTAGGGGCTAAATTTTGCTCACGGGCTAATTTTCCATGGGATTTCCCAAAACAAGATTCGTCATTCTAAAAATGATTTGCCCAAATTTTATAGGAAAAAATTATTTTACCTTTAAAATTGTCAAAAATTTATACAAACTATATAAAATCTTTAGAAATTTGAATATTTTTACAAAAAATCTTGTCACCAATGGAAGGTGGCAGTCCACTCAGATACCTTTGAATCTTGACAGTCTCATCTTTGATGAATGGAACATACTTCAACAATTCCAAAAACCTTCGTTCATATTCATCAATGGTCATGTTGCCCAGCATGAGTTCAAAGAACTCTTTCATATTTATGTCATAGTATATTTTATTCAAGTATTTCTTTTCAAAATACTTCTTGAATTATTTCCAAGTAACATCTTTATCTCTAATGTGTTTCACTTGCACAAGTTGATCCCACCACATGGATGCCTTTCCCTTCAGTTGATAAATTGCAATTCTTCCTTCTGCATGAGAGGAATAATTCTACTGTTGGAAATATTTCCTCATGCCAAGCAACCATGTTTTAGCATCTTCCTCCTTCTTGTGTTCTTCATCAAACATGGGAGGATTAATATTGTTCAATTCTCCCTTCAGCTCATCCACTCCAGATCTCTTGTTCTTTCTAGTAGGAGATGGGCTTGAACTATTGTGTGCCTCCTTATTGGACTTCTTCGGGGAGTGGCGATGATGCCTGTTAACGCTTCTTGATCTTATTTTCTTCTTAGGGGTCTTGCGACTCCCTATTTTTATTGAGTTAGTCTCCTTATCCAACTTCTTTTCTATTCTTTCCAAACTCTTCATCAACTTTAAGTTGAATTCTCCTTGTTTTTCCTTAGCTTTCATGAGATTTATGTTATCTGCTTAGTGAGTTTGGGCATATCTTTTCAATATTTCAATGATTTTCATCATATTCCCTTCCTTATCTATCTCTTCTCCATGCCCATTGGAGTTCGAGCCTTCTACTCCCAAATGGAAATCAGGGATGATTTTAGGGGCTAAATTTTGCTCGTGGGCTAATTTTCCATCATTTTTCCAAAAATAAGATTCGTTATTCTAAAAATGATTTGCCCAAATTCTAAAGGATAAAATTATTTTACTTTTAAAATAGCCAATATTTTATACAAACTACATAAAATCCTTAGACATTTGAATAATTTTACAAAAATAGCGCCAAGTATTTTATAGTTGGCATATGAAGGATTAGTTAGATTCGTCAAGGTTTCTACATTTTAAAATAAATTTCCATCCTTAAAATCATCCCTGATTAATGGTGGAATGTTAACCAAAAATTACAAATAATATATATTCATTAAGATCAAGTGGTCTTCTAAAAAATCGAGGAAATGTCATCTATTCTTCATGGCAAACTAGCTAGATAATGTGAAGTCTAATGAATATATATGTATTGTGGTTCTCCCAACAATACTTGTACTTATTGACTTGGAGCATACAATTGAATCCCTTACACACAATCACAATAACATGAGCATTTTGTAGCCATCTACTACCCTTTAAATGCATGAGTGGATTAATTATTTCAATTACAATTGTATTCGATGAAGGCGAAACATAAATTTTGTTATTGTCCCCTTTATATGCAAGGATGGATTCACTCTCCATTCTTATATTCAATGTTGATAGGATTCATGGAGCCAAGCATGCTAGCAATTGGAAAGCATTTGAATGACACAAAAAGAATCTTTGAAATATATAGATATTGGAAGGTATATAGCTAGTCTACCACCAATGCACGTGACCAACAAGTGGACTTGTTACACGTGTTGTAAGGAGGAATTGAGTTAGAGAACTACTATTTATCTATCTATTTTTTTAAGGTCGTGATCAAGCCAGACACAAAATTTATGTATGAGATCCTCTTGTTTGTGGGACAAGGGACCCCCTTGGCCCAACGATTTGACTGGTAAAGTATACGAAGGTATACATACCCTACCTCCCTCTCGACTTGAACTTATGACCTCTTACGAGGAAAGACATGTTCTTAACCATTAAGCCCACTCATGCTATATAATATGTGGCTATGGCATTGTAATTAGCATTATTTGTTAGTGTTTTTATTTTTATTTTTAATAATGGTTGTGATGCCCCACACAACACATTTATGGGCATAAATTTTTGTGTTGCGTCATATGGTTGGGAGCGTCATTTTTGCATTGCCCCGCATAATGCATTTGGGGGTTTCATAGTTGTTCCAATGTGATAGATGAAAAATGGAAATGTGTGTCTTTTGCATCATGGTTGTAACATATTTTTAATTTTTAAATTGATTTATTTAATTAGGTATAATTATTATCATTTATATTATTATTTTTTTATTTTTATTAATAATTATTTTTAAAACTAATAAAAAACTGTGTTATCAATTATTATTTGTGAAAATTATTAAATATTAAGTAATTAATAAATAAATAGATTAATTATTGACATTTTGTTATTAATAAAAATTACTTTAAAAATTTTAAAAATAATTTTCAAATCTATTTTTATTCAACGTGTGTCCAATATTTTAATCATCTTTAAACATAACCTATTATATTTGTAATCATTGTGTGTTTAATCAATGCACTAACATTTGATCAATTTCACCACATGATAAGGAAAAAAGCATGCATACATAGACATAATTATGAAATTTCAATTCAAATTAGTAAATAGTCATGTATTTTTTTTTTACTGTAACAACTTCTCAACAATAATACATGAATAAATATCTACAAAAATAACAAAATAAATCTAAATAAAATTGTGATTCATTATTTGTCATGAGTGTCCTCCTCGACTTTCAAGCCCTCCTCCTCATCACTCTATAAGAAAATTATAGTAAAGAATGTGAGTGATTTTAATCAAAGAAATATAATGTTTATAGATGCAATACAATGGATATGTTGGAGAAATAAAGGATTAGGTATATCAGAGAACTAGTATTCCAAGAAGAGGTGGTATCTAAAGACACCATTACAACACGTAAGCACCATTGAACATCACTCAACATATAGAGCAGTGTAGGAAACCAAAAGATTTTGTACACAACACATATCTCACATATCTTCTTCATTCATTTCACACATGTAGGTCGACCCATAGGGCCATCTTAGATAGCAACAAAATGTAACCAACTTCCTTGAAGTGAGGAAGACGATGTCCACATAGATTGGTTAGGGTGCATACAAAGTCTTTAATTTATACCTTGTTCTAAGCGCCAGTCAACAAATTTGTTCTAATTGCCCAACAAGTTGAATGCCTAGTCGACCATCGAGTTTGTCCCTTCATTGACCAATCAGTCTACTCTCCTAATCAACTTTAGACTATCAATTGATTGTCTCTAAAAGATTTAGAGGTGTGATGAATCTATATAGCCTATTGTTATAACACCCCACTAATCAACACAACACTTTGGAGATTAAAGAGATGAAATTACTATTGTACACCCCCCCATAATTGCAACTTCCTAGAGCCCAAGCATGGTCTAAAGTTAAACAAACTTAGCCTTCGAGTGAGGCTTTGTAATGATATCAACAACCTAATCATATATCTTGCAATAAACAAGATTTACAACTTTTTCTTGTACCAATTGTTATCCCTTAAGATGTTCCAAGTTGTAAATGGAACTATGTGAAGGCACCTCGGAGCTAAAACTCAAATATGGTTTTAAAGTTGTAATGTGGTGGAACTCTTGTGATAATATTCTTTAATTTCCCATGACCCTCAAAATCGTTTCAAACAGGATGATTAGAGGACTCTCAACCCAAGAGGCATTTTCCCATGTGTATTAGACGTTTGTAATTTAAAGGTGGTGGATAGATGAATTTAGAAGAAAAATACAATAAAACATACAAGGTATTCCTGTAGACAAATCTTGTAGTCTTTACAGGAAGAAAAAGATGTTGAGCAGAAAGAATTCAATGGTTAAAACATGTTAATCTAAAATTACGGAGGTCATACACTTAGGACAACATCATGCTTAATGCATTAAATGATATCAAAATATTTCTAATTTCATTCAATCATACCAAACATAAGTGGGAAATAAATTGGTCATTTATTATGAAATCAATTCCAATCACATAAGAAACACCATACATTCACAATGAATATGATGCCAATTATTGCTTTTGGCTTTTATTAATGAGCAAATCAGATCTACGATGTTTGAAGAATAGGTATGACATTACATGGAGAATACAATGGAGTAAAATACAATAATATAGACTAATACAACCATGGTGAATGAATCTCTACAGGTCCTTTGTTCTCTTCTCATAATAT
>CBVK0100562809.1:0-41368 GCA_900067695.1 Picea abies
CTTCCGATCTCACCCATTTCAATATGTTTTGACTAGGAGAATTATTGGCGAGAAGTACAACAAGTAGATTGTTGTGCTTCAAGAGTTCTACTTGGAATTTGCTTCTGAAGAATCTAAGAAGTCTTTAGTCTTCGCTGAGATGATGTCAGAGTTTTTGGTAGAGAATGAGGAAGGCGAGATGACAAACTCATTTCCGCATGAGCACATTTTCCTCATCTCTTCGTACGATCCGTGATATGGGGATATCCTTATATATCTCAAAAATTTGAAGTTCCCTCTGAATTGCTCGAGAGACGAGTGATGATAGATCCATCATATGGTGAAAAACTACCTAATTATCATTGAAACTTTGCATCGGCGAGGGGTTGAATCGATCCTTCAAAATTTATTAACTCTTGAATAACCAGAGGTTGTTTTAAATGATTGCCATAGTGGAGCATGTGGTGGTCACTTATCTAGGTTGGAAACAACCCAAAAAAAATTTCACCCATGATACTTTTTCTCTAGGATATTTAAAGATTATGTTGAAGCAGTAAAGAAGTGTCATCCATGCCAAAATTTCACTAAGAAACTGCATGCACATACTACTCCAATGTTTCCCATTATCACTGTTGGCCCCTTCACCAAGTGGGGGTTAGATTTTATGACATGCCACCGACTTTGTCTAGGGGGCATAGTTACATCATTGTAGGCATAAAATACTTAACTAAGTGGGCCAAGGTTATGGAAACATTTCCTTATGATGGGGAGAAAACAACACTATTCATATTTAATCAGGTCATAGCTAGGTTTAGAGTTCTGAGAGAGATTGTCACTGACCATGGAAGTCACTTTCAGAATTGCATGATGTTGAAATTAGGATCAAAACTGGGGCTTAGGTAGGAGCACTCATCTCCATACTATCCCCAGGATAATGGTCAGGTTGAAGTGGATGGTCATGGTTGTAAGTGTCCTTGTATGTGTGTTCACAGGCTAATCATGGGCACCCACTTGAATATGAACGTGCATAGGAAACTACCAAAGAAAATATTCTTCACCCTCTTGAGATTGCAATATGTCAACTTTTATTTCATGTTATTGAGCATGGTAGTGCTCTAGTCATACATAGTAGGGTGTAGGAATTCAACCCCATAGTGCATTTGTGCCTATGATGCCAAATGTAAGGAGTTGGATGCCACGATCTGAACCAGAGTGTATAAGATGACTCAGAGACTCAAGTTGGTAATCTGTTTGATTGGCACTTGAGGGCCACTATTCTCGGTTCCAAAAACACAATACTCGTTGATGAAGTCACAGATACTCTAGCCTCCTCCCCAAGATTGGAAATTTAGCACTTCCCCTCTCCTCGACAAACCGGTAATGAAGTAAATTGCTTCAACCGTATTGGTCAAAGACTGTCCAACAAGCATGAATGCCTTGGCATACGGGTTCCAGTAGTCAATTAGGATAATTAATAATATATTTTGTGCTCTCATGCCACCAAGTTGAAAAAAATTATACATGTCGCAAGAAGACATAGCTTGTTTCCTCATCATTGTCAAAAACTACTCAATCTACCTCTTCATGTTTACGTTCTCTCTGGAGAAAATACATCCTGCTTAATTTCCAAGAAATTTTGAGTTAGTTCCTTTTTTTCAAATATTTTCCTATTAATCAATGACCTTTTGTTAGAAAAATCATGGATATCCGTGAATGGTGTTTCCACTAGCTGCGGATATCCACAGGTTTCCTTAAGGTAGCCCACGGATGCAAAGAGTCACATTTAACAAATTAAATTTAATCTTGAAATTTTTAAGGAATTACAAAAATAAAATAATGGAATGCAAGTTGAGGGTGGAACACTTACTTGTTTGAGGTGGAAAGTAGTGGAGTTGCTCCATGCTCTGCATTTTCTCGATTTTATTTTTGAGGGTTTTGGTCACTTCGGTGGTTGTTTGGGTGAAATGGTAAAATTGGAATGGTAAATGGGTAAATATATTGATATTTATTGAAATTTTGTAAACCCACTTTCTAGATTTTCCTTATTTATCACCAAATTTTCAACTAATGATCAAATTTTTGTAGCATTATCATCGTTTTTGCAGGTATTACTCTATTATGGAATTTTCTATGGTACCTTTATCATCAATTGACCTAGTATTTTACAAGACTCTAGGCATGTAATGTGAATATAACTGGAATTTATGTTAGGGTGCATTTCACTCAAACTATTGCATTATCAGTTACCCTTACCATCTGAACCTAGGTTCAACCCCATTAACGAATGATGGAACCTTTCTCTATATTTAAAAGAATTTTTCGGTTCATGGTAGAGCCTACCTTCCATGGGAACTCTAGTATAGAATCTCTTTTCATTCTGGCACCCATGTTGCAAGTTTGTTTCTAGTCTTGGGGGTCCTAGTTACTCCCACCATGATTTTTCATTTGAACTTCATGCTTATTACTCTCTCTCGTTTTGGCCTTTTCCCGTGGGACCCCTATCTCACATGTTAATCCCTAACAACATTATGGAGTCCATAGTTAAGCTCTTTTCATACTTCTTAAAATTAAAAATATTCTTGAGTGACGTTGTTCCTTGTAAACTTGTTAAATGGATCCGAAGGAACATCTGTCCAAAACAAGTTTACCCCTTTTTCAGATTGGACAAGACTACTTTCAAAAAAGGTATACTCTAGTCTACGGGCTAGAAGAGTTCTCCTAAGTTTTGTTTTATACTTTTTTTAGATCAGGGGGCTAAATTTATGAAAAAGGACAAGGGAGTGGATAGTTAATATTTTTTAAAACTCCTTAAATATGAAAAGATAGTCGAGTGATCTTATTTCTATCACACTCGTTAAAAAGGTTTTGAAGACACTCGTTAAAAAGGTTTTGAAGAGATGTCCTTTCGGTATAAGTGTAACCCTTTTCCAGGCCAACCGGACTATGTATGAAAAAGGAATAATCTAACCCCACGGTGACCAAAATAGTTCTCCTTGGTATTATATTATTCCTTTTTAGGCCGAAAAATACCATTGTGGGAAGTTTACTTCCCAAAGTTGAGTCATGTCTGCATTTTCATATTGACTGGTCACACTTTTAGGATAATGTTAGCTTCAACATGTTGTCATTGAACCAATCTCCTATGCATTCCTATCAATTCCCACCCTTTCAATTTATTCCCTTGCGACTCGATACCTTATCCCTAGAGGGAACATCCTCCTAGTGTCCTTGTCTTGCACATGCTTCATTTCATTGAGAATAGGTATGTTCCTTGAACTATGGAAATAATTTTCTTTCCTGTGACACTCATTTCCTCCACTATACAATAGGATTCTTTTATTATTTTGCAGACTTCTATAACATGAAAAAGATAAAAAAAAAAAAAAAAAAAAAAAAAAAAAAAAAAAAAAAAAAAAAAAAAAACCAAAAAGAATGGGAAAACATCTATCTCTTTTATGGCATGCCACCTGAATTTGGTTAGGGGGAATTGTTACATCATTGTAGCCATCGACTAATTTACTAAGTGGGCCAAGGTTATGTCAACATTTTCTAATGATGGGGAGACAACAACACTATTCATATTTAATCAGGTCATAGCTAGGTTCAAAGTTCCGAGAGAGATTGTCACTAACCATGGAAATCACTTTCAGAACCACATGATGTCAGAATTAGGATAAACAATGGGGCTTAGGTAGGAACACTCATCTCCCTACTATCCCCAGGCTAACGGTAAGGTTGAATCCATGAACAACTCATTAAAAATGATATTGAGAAGAACAGTTAATTCAAATCAAACGAACTAGCACTTGATGGTATACCCGATCTTGTGGGCTTACCGAACCTTAGTCAAAACTGCCATTGGTTTCTCACCTTTATAAATCATTCATGGAGTGGAAGTCATTTTTCCTATTGAATGTAAATTTACTTCACTCAAAATAGCATTCGAGCTCCTTCCGGACATGACTCAACTTGAAGAACACTTAGTTTACCTTGAACATCTCGACGAGCAATGTCCAAATGCAGCTTTAGCAAACAAAGTGCATAAGAAATGAGTCATGTCTTAGTACAATAAGTTTTTCCATCCCAAGGTGTTCTCTGAGGAAGATCTTGTGTTAGTCTATGACTAGGACAAGGATTCCTTAGGGGCATGAAAGTTCAACCCCATGTGAGTCCGCCCTTATGTTGTGCGACGCGTTTTAGAGAAAGGATCCTATGAGCTCGTGGATTTTGAAGGAAATGTGTTGTCTAAGAATGGTCTCTACTTGAAGAAGTGTTATGATTAGGCCTGAGGGATTGAGCATTAGATCTCTTGTATTTATTGTCTATATTATACGTAGCTTTGTTTACAGTTTTAGTCCTTTTATTGCGTTAGTGATTGATGTGCTTCTGATGTGTTGCAGATGCCTGAGGATTCATTGATTTATTTCATATTCATGGATGACACCATTCTCCATACTTGACACCTAACATATGCTTCTTGGGTGATCTATTCACCTTCTAGTTGTCTAGTGTCCGTTGGAGGTGTGTGTCTCATAAAAACTACTAACAACATTGTCGAGTATAACGTAGTTATAAATATTTTGTGAGACACATTGTCAAATGGAATTAATCGCCTCCAAGTGTTCATGGATTCACAATTGGTGGTTTCATTGTTGAATGGTGTGTATCGAGTTTGAGATCTGGTTCTATTACAGTTTTTCCTTAGGGTATGTCTTCTGGAATATTCTTTTGAGTTCATTACTTACGAGCATGTTCCTAGGAGAGCTAATGTGTTAGTTGATTCCTATGCTAATTATGTGTTAGGTTGGAATTTATATCATCAGTAAATTAAAGCACACACAATCGCATGTAAATATACACATTTGCAAGTAATCTACAAAATGCATATAAATATATATATCAAAAAGAGATCCATCAAGTACAAAATATGGGGCCTCCTATCCCCTGAAGGTCATATAATGTTATACAAGTACAAAATTGTTCTATGAGAACATAATATGCCTAGGACTAAGTATGGTGCACCCTATCATAACAAACAATCACATTTTCCAATCGTTGGAACAATTGGACCCATGGTTTGGGTACTCCCACAACATGACGTTGCATGCCTATGGGGAGTTCATCAATGGTAGCCATAGTCACATTGTGCATGAGGGCCTCAAAGTTTTGGTCAACACTATGCAAGGTACTCACTACACCATCACTCAATCCTGCTTCCTCTTTGCCTCATCAACTATGTCATGAGACATTAGCCACTCTCATAGGTGCTCTGTCTACATAAAAGTAAAGTACTAGTTAATATGTTGGATCTCACAAAAGATATAAATAGTGATTTTTTCAAAAAATTAAAAATTAAATAACACAAAATGAAAAGTTACCTATATCCTATAGCTCGTCTTGAACAGGGATGATGATGTCTAGGTAGTCCTCAATGAAGGGATTTTGTAACTCCCACTAGCCAACGATGTCATCGTCAAATGGATTGAACACTTTTCCACCTCCTAAGCTATCTATGAGATCGGTCCATTAGACCATGGTTGGTCATGGTCATAAGTGTCCTCGTATGTGTGTTCATGGGTTCATCATAAACACCCACTTGAATACGAACGTGCATAGGAAACTACCGAAGAAAACGTTCTTCACCCTCTTGAGCTTGCAATATGTCAAATGTGCTTTCATTTTATTGAGCATGGTAGTGCTCCAGTCATACATAGTAGGGTGTAGGAATTCAACCCCATAGTGAATTTGTGCTCATGATGCCAAATGTAAGGATTTGGATCCCGCGATCCAAACCAGAGTGTATAAGATGACTCAGAGACTCAATTTTGTAATCTGTTTGATTGTCACTTGAGAGCCACTATTCTCGTTGTTGAAAACACAATACTCGTTGATGAAGTCATTGATACTCGAGCCTCCTCCCCAAGATTGGAAGGTTGGCACTTCCCCTCTCCTCGACAAATCGGTAATGAAGTAAATGTCTTCAACTATATTGTTCAAATACTGTCCAGCAAGCATGAATGCCTCAGCATCCTGGTTTCAATTGTCAATTAGGAGAATTAATATTAATTTTTGTGCTCTCATGCCATCAAATTGAAAACAATTATACATGCCACAAGCACATAGAGCTTGTTTTGCCTCATCATTGTCAAAAACTGCTCGATCTACCTCTTCATGTTTTCATTCTCTCTAGAGAAAAGACATCCTGCTCAATTTCCAAGAAATTTTGAGTTAGTTTTGCTTTTTCAAATGTTTTCCTAGGAATCCACATCATTTTGTTAGAATAGTCACAGATATCCGTGAATGGTGTTTCCACCAACTGCGGATATCCACGGGTTTCCTTAAGGTAGCCCACGGATGCACAAAGTCGTGTTTAAAAAAATAAATTTAAGCTTGAAATTTGTAAGGAATTACAAAAATAAAATAACGGAATGCAAGTTGAGGGTGGAACACTTACTTGTTTGAGGTGGAAAGTAGTGGAGTTTCTTCAAGATCTGCATTTTCTCTATTTTCTTTTCGAGGGTTTTGATCACTTTGGTGGTTGTTTGGGTGAAATGGTAAAAATTGAATGGTAAATGAGTAAATATATCGATATTTATTGAAATTTTGTAAACCCACTTTCTAAAGTTTCCTTAATTATGTCCAAATTTTCAACTAATGATCAAATTTTTGTAGCATTATCGTTGTTTTTTCAAGTCTTACGCTGTTTTGAAATTTTCTCTGGTACCTTTATCATCGATTTACCTAGTAATTTACAAGACTCTAGGCATGTAATGTGAATATAATTGGAATTTAGGTTAGGGTGCATTTCACTCAAACTATTGCATTATCAGTTACCATTACCATCTAAACCTAGGGTCAACCCCATTAACGAATGATGGAACCTTTCTCTATATATAAAATAATAATTCAGTTGATGGGAGTGCCTACCTTCCATGGGCACTCTAGTATAGAATCCCTTTGCATTCTGGCACCCATTTTGCAAGTTTGTTTCTAGTCTTGGAGGTCCTAGTTAGTCCCACCATGAGTTTTGATTTGAACTTCATGCTTCTTACTCTCTCTCATTTTGGCCTTTTCCCGTGGGACCCCTATCTTACATGCTACTCCCTAACAAAATTACAGAGTCCATTGTAAATCTATTTTCAAAATCCTTAAATTTGAAAATATTGTTGAGTGCGTTGTTCCTTGTACACTTGTTAAATGGATCCGAAGGAACGTTTGTCCAAAACAAGTTTACCCCTTTTTCGGACTAGACAAGACTACTTACGAAAAATGTATACTCTATCCTATGGGATAGAAGAGTTCTCCTAAGTTGTGTTTTATACTTTTTTTTATCTCAGGGGACTAAATTTACGAAAAAGGAAGAGGGAGTCCATAGTTAATCTCTTTTCAGACTCCTTAAATATGAAAATATATCCGAGTGATCTTGTCTCTGTCACACTCGTTAAAAAGGTTTTGAAGAGATGTCCTTTCGGTATAAGTGTAACGCTTTTCCAGGCGGACTGGACTATGTATGAAAAATGAATACTCTGGCCCCACAATGAGAAAAATAGTTCTCCTTGGTATTATTTTATTCCTTTTCAGGCCCTGGAGACTAAACTTATGAAAAATACTATTGTGGGAAGTTTGCTTCACAAATTTTAGTCATGTTTTCATTTGCATATTGATTGGTCACTCTTTGAGGCCTAATGTTGGCTTCAACATGCTTTCGTTGAACCAATATCCTATGCATTCCTATTAGTTTCCAACCTTGCAATTTATGCCCTTGTGACTCGATACCTTATCCCTAGAGGAACCATCCCCCGAGTGTCCTTGTCCTGCACATACTTCCTTGCATTGAGAATAGGTATGTTCCTTTAACTATGGAAATAATTTCCTTTCCCACGACACTCGTTTCCTCCACTATAAAATAGGATTCTCTTATTATTTTTCAGACTTCTATAACATGAAAAAAATAAAATAAAATAAAAAATAAATAAAAAGAATGGGAAAACATCTATATGTTTTATGACATGCCACCCAAATTTGACTAGGGGGCATCATTACATCATCGTAGCCATCGACTACTTTACTAAGTGGGTCGAGGTTGTGCCAACATTTTCTAATGATGGGGAGACAACAACACTATTCATATTTAATTAGGTCATAGCTAGGTTTGGATTTCCGAGAGAGATTGTCACTGACCATGAAAGTCACTTTCAAAACCGCATGGTGTCGGAATTAGGATCAAAACCAGGGCTTAGGAAGGAACACTTGTCTCCCTACCATCCCCAGGATAATGGTCACGTTGAAGACGTGAACAATTCATTAAAAACGATACTGAGAAGAACGGTTAATTCAAATCAAACGAACTAGCACTTGATGGTATACCTGGCCTTGTGGGCTTACCAAACCTTAGTCAAAACTACCACTGCTTTCTCACCATTCTAGCTCGTTCATGGAGTGGAAATCATTTTTCCTATTGAATGTAAATTTCCTTCACTCAAAATAGCAGTCGATCTCCTTCCGGACATGACTCAACTTGAAGAACGCTTAGTTTACCTTCAACATCTCAAAAAGCAACGTCGAGATGCAACTTTAGCAAACAAAGTGCATAAGAAATGATTCAAGTCTCAGTACGATAATTTTTCCCATCCCAAGGTGTTCTCTGAGGGATATATTGTGTTATTTTATGACCAGGACAAGGATTCCTTAGGGGCAGGAAAGTTCGACCCCATGTGATTCGACCCTTATGTTGTGCGACGGGTTTTAGAGAAAGGATCCTATGAGATCGTGGATTTTGAAGGCAATGTGTTGTGTGAGCCCATAAATGGGATCTACTTGAAGAAATACTATGCTTAGGCTTGAGGGATTGAGCATTAGAGATCTTGTATTTATTGTCTATATTATACATAGCTTTGTTTACAGTTTTAGTCCTTTTATTGTGTTAGTGATTGATGTGCTTATGATGTGTTGCAGATGCCTGAGGAGTCATTGATTTATTTCATATTCATGGATGGCACCATTCACCATACTTGACACCTAACATCTGCTGCTTGGGTGATCTATTCACCTTCTAGTCATATAGTGTCTATTGGAGGTGTGTGTCTCACGGAAACTACTAACAACATTGTAGAGTATTGCGTATTTACCGATATTTTGTGAGACACATTTTCAAATGGAATTTATCTCCTCCAAGTGTTCATGGATTCACAATTGGTGGTTTCAAAGTTGAATGGTGTGTATCGAGTTTGAGATCCAGTTCTATTACAGTTTTCCTTAGGGTACGTCTTCTCAAACATTCTTTTGAGTTCATTACTTACGAGCATGTTCCTAGGAGAGATAATGGATTAGTTGACGCCTACACTAATTATGTGTTATATTGGAATTTATATCATCAGTAAAGTAAAGAACACACAATCACATGTAAATATACACATTTGCAAGTAAAATACAAATTGTATATAGTGCAAAACAAATAATATATATATATATCAAAAAGAGATCCATCAAGTACAAAATATGGGGCCTCCTAGCCCCCGAAGGTCATATAATGTTATACAAGTAAAAAATTGTGCTATGAGCACATAATATTCCTAGGCCCAAGGCTGGTGCACCCTATCATAACAAACAATGACATTTTCCAACTGTCTGAATAGTTGGACCCATGGTTTGGGTACCCCCATGACATGACGTTGAATGCCTACAGGGAGTTCATCAATGGTATCCATAATCACATTGCGCAGGAGGGCCTCAAATTTTCTTCCTACACTATGCAAGGTCCTCACTACATCATAGCTCGGTCCTGCCTCCTCTCTACCTCATTGGCTATGTCGCGAGACATTAGCTCGTATCATGGGTGCTTTGTCTACATAAACATAAAGTACTAGTTAGTATGTTGGATCTCACAAAAGATATAAATAGTTATTTTTTCAAAAAAGAAAAAATTAAATAACAAAAAATGAAAATTTACCTATATCCTATAGCTCGTCTCCAGCAGGGATGATGATTTCTAGGTCATTAGTAAAATCGATGCTTGCATATGGATAGTCCTCACTGAAGGGATTTTTTCGCTCCCACTAGCCAAAGAAGTCATCATCAAATGGATTGGACATTTTTCTACCTCCTAAGCGAGCTATGAGCTCGGCCCATCAGACCATGGCTGGTCATGGTCATAAGTTTCCTTGTATGTGTGTTCATGGGCTCATCATGGGCACCCACTTGAAGATGAACGTGTGTAGGAAACTACCAAAGAAAAAGTTCTTCATGCTCTTGAGCTTGAAATATGTCAATTGTGCTTTCATGTTATTGAGCATGGTAGTGCTCCATTCATACATAGTAGGGTGTAGGCATTTAACCCCATAGTGCATTTGCGGCCATGATGCCATTGTAAGGAGTTGGATCCCATGATCCGAACCAGATTGTATAAGATGACTCATAGACCCAAGTTGGTAATCTATTTGATTGACACTTGAGAGCCACTATTCTCGGTGACAGAAACACAGTACTCGTTGATGAAGTCATTGATACACGAGCCTCCTCCCCAAGATTGGAAGTTTGTTACTTCCCCTATGCTCAATAAATTAGTAATGAAGTAAATGTCTTCAACCGTATTAGTCAAAGGTTGTCCATCAAGCATGACTACCTCGACATCCAGGTTCTAGTAGTCAATTAGGAGAATTAAAAATATATTTTTTTCTCTCATGCCACCAACTTGAAAAAGCGTATACATGTCACAAGAACATAGAGCTTTTTTTGCCTCATCATTGTCAAAAACTGCTTGATCTACCTCTTCATGTTTGTATTCTCTCCAGAGAAAAGACATCCTGCTCAACTTCCAAGAAATTTTGAGTTAGTTCCTTTTTTTCAAATGTTTTCCTAGGAATGCATGGCCTTTTGTTAGAAAAGTCATGGATATCCGCGAATGGAGTTTCCACCAACTGCGGATATCCATGGGTTTTCTTTAAGGTAGCTCGTGGATGCACAGAGTCATGTTTAAAAAATTAAATTTAAGCTTGAAATTTGTAAGGAATTACAAAAATAAAAGAATGGAATGCAGGTTGAGGGTGGAACACTTACGTGTTTGAGGTGGCAAATAGTGGAGTTGCTCCAAGCTCCGCGTTTTCTCAATTTTCTTTTCGAGGGTTTTGGTCACTTTGGTGGTTGTTTGGGTGAAATGGTAAATGGGTAAATATATCGATATTTATTGAAATTATGTAAACCCACTTTCTAAAGTTTCCTTATTTATCTCCAATTTTTCAACTAATGATCAAATTTTTGTAGCATTATCATCGTTTTTGCAGGTCTTATGTTGTTTTGTAATTTTATATGGTACCTTTATCATCGATTGAACTAGTATTTTACAAGAATATGGGCATGTAATGTGAATATAACTAGAATTTAGGTTACGGTGCATTTCACTCAAACTGCTTCATTATCATTTACGATTACCATCTAAACCTAGGGTCAACCCCATTAATGAATGATGGAACCTTTCTCTTTATTTAAAATAATCATTCGGTTGATGGTAGAGCCTACCTTCCATGGGAACTCTAGTATAGAATCTCTTTGCATTATTGTGTCCATGCTGCAAGTTTATTTCTAGTCTTGGGGGTCCTAGTTAGTCCCACCATGAGTTTTGATTTGAACTTCATGCTTCTTACTCTCTCTCATTTTGGCCTTTTCCCATGGGACCCCTATATTACATGCTACTCCCTAACAACATTGTGGAGTCCATAGTTAATCTCTTTTTAGACTCCTTAAAATTGAAAAGATTTTTGAGTGATGTTGTTCCTTGTACACTTGTTAAATGGATTCGAAGGAATGTCTATCCAAAACAAGTTTACCCCCTTTCAGGACTGGACATGACTACTTATGGAAAAAGGTATACTCTAGTATACGGGCTAGAAGATTTCTCCTAAGTTCTGTTTTATACTTTTTTGAGCTCAGGGGACTAAATTTACGAAAACGGATGAGGGAGTCCATAGTTAAGCTCATTTTAGACTCCTTAAATATGAAATGATAACCGAGTGATCTTGTCTCTGTCACACTCCGTAAAAAGGTTTTGAAGAGATCTCCTTTCGGTATAAGTGTAACCCTTTTCCAGACTGACTGGACTATGTATGAAAAAGGAATACTCTGGCTCCATGGTGACCAAAAGAGTTCTCCTTGGTATTATTTTATTCCTTTTCAGGCCCTATGACTAAACTTACGAAAAATACCATTGTGGGAAGTTTACTTCCCAAAGTTGAGTCATGTCTTCATTTTCATATTGACTGGTCATGATTTTAGGCCTATTGTTGGCTTCAACATGTTATCGTTGAACCAATCTCCTATGCATTCCTATCAGTTCCCATCCTTGCAATTTATTCCCTTGCGACTTGATACCTTATCCCTAGAGGGAACATCCCCTGAGTGTCTTTGTCCTGCACATGCTTCCTTGCATTGATAATAGGTATGTTCCTTTAACTATGGAAATAATTTTCTTTCCCATGATACTCATTTCCTCCACTATACAATAGGATTCTTTTATTATTTTTCAAACTTCTATAACATGAAAAAGATTAAAAAAAAACCAAAAAACCAAAAAGAATGGGAACACATCTACTCTTTTATTGGAATCAGTCTTGTCACCCTTGAACAAAGAACAATCATGAGTCAATATCTCATCATTTTGGGTTTAGTATGGCTTTAGGAGACTTTTTCTCATTTTGAGTTTTTTCTCCCCTGGTTGGTTATTCTTCCAACTATATGGAATGTTTGTTGATGCCTCCTGCATCACAAATGTATCCTAATTTATAGTCATGTTTCCCAAGTCACATAATGTGTCATTTTTTTTATAACACAAGTTGTAGGTTGGGAAAAGCCTGACCCAACTACAAGGCAAGTGCTACAACTTGGGAATTGTACACCCAATGTCACCTCGATGTAGGTCCCACACTTCAAGGGTGACCAGGTCACTCTAGGGAGGCGATGTCGGTGACCCTAGGGGAGATGAGATGGATATGGATAGATATGGAAGTGAAGCCCCTATAGGTCAAGTCTAAGTGGAGTGAAATTTGCGGAATGAATTCTTGGGAAGTTTCAAGGGTTTCCAAGTATGTTGAGTAACTTATAAATGGTGAAATACTTGCCCGAGACACAAGAAAAATCACTTTGCAATGATGTATGTTAGTTGGATCATAAAGTTAAGATTATTGTTCCTAATTTGTAGAAATAGATAAAATTATATATCATCAATAAAATGGTACTATGATCTACTTAATAAATGCTAGATATCAAGTAGAAAATTCAAGAGAAAGACTAGTTAATGACTAGCTAAACTCAAGATGAAAAACCAAAATTCTAGCATAAAAAGATAAGGTTGTTGTAAACACTTTTCTGCAGCAAATTATATTACCCTTATGGGTGTAACATTCAATGTATTATAGAAAGAAAATCATCCACTAAAATCCCCTCAAAATTTTCCAAAAAGTGCGCTAGAACAAGAAGAATAAGTGTGCAAACTTTGAGCAAAATCCAATGATTGACAAGAGAGCTTTTCAAGAAAATGAGTTAGGGTTTCTGTAGCCCTAATGATTGAAGATGTAATTTTTTAACAGCAGGAAGAAGTATCCTCTTGATGGGGACACCTTAGTGTTTGTGAGGTTCCTAAGGCACAAGGAATACAATCCACTTTGCAAGAAGTAAAAATGACCAAAATTCACGTTTCCCAATGCAATATTTTATTTCTCCAATGCAAATAACAAATGACTAGTTCTCTTAATTATTGGGTTAATGGGGTCACAAAAATAAATAACTATAGAATCTACCTCCTCTAGCTAGGGTTTAAGCTAAGAGGGTGTATGCCCTTATACTTCTCTCAACAAACCCTTGTTTAACCAATAACATGAAGCATAAAATGATGAATACTATGTTGGGGTGTATTCCGTTATACTTCCCACCTATATCCTATCACAATGACCTTGACCTGAAACAAATAATAGCATGGGAGTAAAAACCATACAAATTCAAGGGAAAATTCCAAGATAATCCACCACAATAGAAAGAGATAAACCTTCCAAGGCTATTGCATCACTCCCATCAACAATAACATCAAGAGATAACCATAAACAAGAGCCAAAAGAGACAATCTTGCCAAATATAGAGAAAAATTCATACCATTACTTCTCACAATGAGGGAGAGTTATGTTAACATGAGATCTTATGATCTCTTGTTTATACAAAATGTCACCAAGGTGACTTTTCCATACATTATGGGATAAACCAAAATACTAGGGTTCAACAACCCTAATATTTCCCCCTTTAACAAAGTAATATTAAACAATTCATATAAAGTTTCACTTTTGCACAAATAAACACTAAGTTTACTTGGATGCCTCCCCTTTAGGGGGAATTTTTCTACTTAGAAGAAGTCGTTGGTGTTGGAGAGGCATGGGTAGGCCTCCAAAGGTCACATGTCAAGAATATAGACAATATCCTCATGGTGAAGGCCCTCTTCTCCTCAAAACATCCATGTGTAAATGAGTGGCACCTTACCACCAAGCCCTAATCCCTCTAGGTGATGTTATGCCTTTAGGAGTGACTTTTTTCCTCTCCTAGGAAAAATGGTTGACATGTGGGGGCTAGGATATGTCATACAAGTCAATATCAAGGCCTTCCAATTTTGATCTTTATCATCTAGAATGCGGGCCCTTGGCATCCAACCTGTGTGTTTGTAGTCCCATGGAAGCCCAAGCTAGGATTGTTTTGCCAAAACTATCCACCAACTAGGTCCTGCAAAGAAAAATAAGCATGCCCTCCAAGGATCTCAAATCATAACATCATGATAAGTGAATCCAATCAATAAATGATCCACCTAAGCATGTGCATCAAAGATCACTATATCAAAAAATTAAATTCTCAAAGTCACTATGCGACTTGTGAAGCTTGAATATGGGAGGGTTTATGAGGTGTCCTATTGGGTATATCTTTCCCTAGTTCAAGGAGGGCTTCTAAGAGATCCCTCTATAATCCACGTAAAGTGGATGAAGTTGTTGGGGTCGAGACTCAATGGGCATAGGGATCATGACATACAAGGGGTCGTAGTGTCTCATTCATGGGTGCCATTTGTAGAGGGTGTGTGGTGCCTTCGTCTGCAATGCACTTTTTCCAAGCCCATCAATTTCCTTTTATATTTATTTAATTATACTTTCTTTCAATATAACATAAGGAGAGGTCAAAGGTAACTGCCTTGGCATGGTGACCAGATGATGGAAATTTCACCCATAAACACTTAGTGGAAATGAGAAGGTTGTCTCGTGATGAGACCCTCTTTCTCTCAGCCATGCAACTAAGAGCCATTACCCTAGTTTGGTGACTAGATGATGGCAATGTCATACCACTAGATATTCATGGACATGATAGGTCATCTCGTGATGAGACCCTCTTTCTCTCAACCATGCAACTGAGAGCCATTACCCTGGTTTGGTGACTAGATGATGGCAATGTCATACCACTAGATATTCATGGACATGATAGGTTAGCTCGAGATGAGACCTCCTATCGTTCAACTAACCTTTTAAGTATTCTTTATTATATTTTGGGTCCCTTTTACTCAAATATACGTGTTTCACTGCATTCTTGGGTGATCCCTAGGTGAAGCATATGGAAGGTTTATACAAGGTTTTTATCTTTTACCTAACATCAACCCCTTTGGGCCTTTAACCCTTTCTTCCCATAAAATGAGGGGCAACCCCTTATCGGGTCAATACACTCTAAAACCCTAAGAGATAAGGAAACAAAGGTGAATAATGATGGAAAGTGGTAAGTATGGTCGAGAACAGTACGATGGCCCTTTAAGGGAGTTCCTAGTAGAAAACCCATCCCCAAGGAAGACCACTTACTAGGGAAGAATGTCAACCACCAAGGTGAAGTAGGGAAAAAGGAATAATTTCCAAGCATATATCATCAAATATAGATCAATCTAAGATACAACATACTCAATTGGCTTAAATATTGAAATGATGCTCACCATAATACTAACTTGTATCTCATGGAGAAAGGCCCATTGCCTTCAGGAAGCCAGCTGATGTGGTGGATGGCATATTTTAATATGTGACCATCGGTGGTGGTGAGAGGGGTTTCCATCTGTGCAAAAGGGTACTTTTGGTGATGTAGTCTCTTGGCACTCCATATCTGCAACATGAGGGCCTCGAGACAGAATCTCCTTAGTTATCCAAAAAATGGGGATAACATCTGGCTCCTACTTGGTGATATGTGCTCATCCTAGAGTTCATGAGAACTACATCATCTCCTAGTAAACTCGTGCCTACAAGGAAACATCAAAATGTCAAGTGCAGGATGGCCTAGTCATCCTTGTTCTCATATGATCATAATCAAAAGCAAATAAGCTAGAATTTTTTTTTTAACATTTTTTCAAAAACTTATAAACTAAGCATGAATTCAATATGAAAGTAGAGAAAAATGAAAATGAAATGCATCTAAACTATTATGAGAAATCAATATGGAAATGCAGGGAATCAAAATGACTTGCCTACTTACCTGGGGCATGAGCCTTGAAGAAGTCATGTGACCTAGATGTGAGGTTGGAGAAGAGACCCATCTACCGGTAGTGGCATCTTTCTCCTGTCTAATGTTGTCAAATAGTACCTTTCTTTGTCAGAATTATTTCTGATGATGTAAGGGCCAATCCATGAATTGTTATCCTTTTGGTCATATCTGAGCTTTCCCTTTATTTTGTCCCACATGAGCATAAGAATATCTTCATTGAAATTGATGCAAGGAGTATTCTCATCGTGTGAAGGCTCTGTGTGGACTATATATTTGACGATATATTGATGTTTCTCATATTCTTTCTTCAAAATATGGATAGACCTAGGTTCCTTCCTATGGTATTTTTCAATTTTGTCTTTCTATCGATTTGTCCATGGAAGAAGCGTGTCTATGGAGTCCTCCTGCATAAAAGGTAGCTCAGATGGATCATACTCAATGGTCTGTGGGAGTACATCATAATTGCATTATTTAGCATAATCAGGACCATTGGGATCCATCACATGTCTATCAATTTTCTCTCAATTTTATAGTATCTAAAAAGTTCCATGTCCCATAGGAATGTGTGCATGGGTGAGATCCATGCTAAGAAAACCCCCAATATAAGTACACCATCTACTAGATAAGATCATCCACCAAGCATATGGAACGTCAATCACTACTATGTCCATTAGAATGTTGATATGTAAAAAATCAATCAAGAAAACCTCAATGTCCTCACATACCCTGAGAAATTTGAATTTTTTGGAATCAATTCCACACACATTGACATAAGTTTGGGTTGTCTTCAAACCAATATGTTTCATTACCTTCAATGATATGAAATTTGTTGAGGCCCTTGAATCAAGCATGTAGTTTTTCAAGCGAAGTTCTTTCATGCCTAATGAAATATAAAAAGGAGTGTTCTTGTCCCTTGGATGATCGAGATACATAGTGTTCAACATGATGGGAGGATCCTCCTTCTCGAATGGCACCTGTAATATTTTCAAAATTCCCCTTTTCACATAATCGATCTTACACATCTCTTTCAATGGGACCGTCATATTAAGTTTTCCAAACATGCTTGCAACATATATATTCAACTGAATGTCATATGTGGGAGTTGGTTGAGGAAGAAACTCACATACAGGCAGTGGAGGTAGTGGAGCCACCTTTTCTGCTGATGGAAGCAGAGTATCAGGTTGTGATGAAGGGGCTGAAGTATTTTTTATTCTGTAGGTTATAATTTTCATCCTCTTTAATTCCTTCTTATGATCATCTGCCAATTTATTTAAGGCCTAGATTCTCCCCTCTCTTTCTCCTATTCTTATGGATTCATTGATTTGTTCTTGGGTAAGTTCTTCATCGTTGAAATTTCAAAGCATGAAGTTTATATCGTCAGGATAATCTTTGTCTCGTCAGGGGAAATCATATTCCCTATGGGGTTCTTACCATGGGAGACACCAATATTTTATATCAATTGTCCCAACATGTTTCAAAGTATCTGGAGCCTTTTCCTCTTATTGAGGTCTTGGTTTCCAACTGATGACATCTCTCTATTGTCTGGAAAACTGAGGTCTAGGAGCAAATTGATTTATTTACACTATATTCATATGGTTCATAAGATGATTTTTCACCTGAACAAAATGAGTATTCATTTGGTCTATATTCTACATCAGGAGAGCAATCCGATCAAGAACATTGTTGTTGAAAACCTTCGTCCTTGATTCTATCTTGTTACGAGGGTACTGAAAAGGTTATGTTTTTTAATCAAGGAGATTCTCTTCAATGTAAATACCAAATTCTTTATCCTCTGCCAATGATGTGGGATTTTTATCTTTAAGAATGTATCTGAACTTCGATTCAAAATCATTCATATAAATGAGATGAATTGATGATGTTGTAGGACAATAATCTGTTGGAATTTGATTGTAAAACTTGTCAAATATGGAAATGAATTCCTTTATCGTTTCATTCTCCTTTTTATTTATTTGATTGAACTGAGTCCCAAGTGTCCCACCATCTTATTTTCTCGACCATGTACTCTTGAATAAGTTGGAAAAAGCATCAGAGGACGTGATATTATTATCAAGGAGTCCTTTGAACCAATGAAGGGCTTCTTCAGTCAATGACGAAGCAAACAACCTCATGGCCACATATTCATGATCAATACCTACATTTTCCATGTCCCGAGCCATGACATAAATGTGGTCTTCAACAATTATCACATTGTTTCTTGGGAACTTTGGCAACCACCTGTTGAATTATTTTGGCATTTTTTTAGGGTAACCTTGGATATTGGCCATGTTAAGGGGTTTGTAGAGGTCCCTTTCCCAAGGGAGATCCATTGGAACAAGATGAAGGGTATTATGGAAAATGGTTTTAACAATGGGAGACTTGAGAGGAGGCCTTCTTTGGTAAACCTTATAAGGCTTGAACCTCCTAGGGGGGAATGTTTGGGGAAAGAAGGATTCTGGGAAGTTGGAGTTGACAGATGAGCTTCAATATGATATCATCAAGGAAAAGGGAAAGGGATCATCCCTTAGGTGGATTTGCAAGGAAATATAAGGGAAGGGATTTGGGATAGCTTACCAAAGTGTCATTAAAGTATGAAGAAGATTTAAAATCTTCCCCAACAACGACGCCAAAATGTTGTACAACACGTTGTAGGTTGGAAAAATCTCGAACCAACTACAAAAAAATTCATACAACTTGGAAATCCTACACCCAATGTCACCTCGATGTAGGTCCCACACTTCAAGGGTGACTAGGTCACTCTAGGGAGACGATCTTGATGACCCTAGGGGGGATGAGATGGATATGGATAGAGATGGAAGTGAAGCCCCTATATTTCAAGTCTAAGTGGAGTAAAATGTGTGGAATGAAGTCTTGGGAAGGTCCAAGGGTTTCCAAGTATGTTGAGTAACCTATAAATGGTGAAATATCTGCCCGAGAAACAAGAAAAACCACTTTACAATGATGTATGTTAGTTGGATCAGAAAGTTAAGCTTTTTGTCCCTAATTTGCAGAAATATACAATAGCATATATTAGCAATAAAATGGTACTATGATCTTCTCAATAAATGTTATAGATTAAGTAGAAAACACAAGAGAAAGACTAATTAATGACTAGCTAAACTCAAGATGAAAAACCAATATTCTAGCATAAAAAGATAAGGTTGTTGTAAACACTTTTCTACAACAAATTATATCAGCCTTATGTCTGTAAAATTCAATGTATAACAGAAAGAAAACAAGCCACTGAAATCCCCTCAAACTTTTCCAAAAAGTGCGCTAGACCAAGAAGAATAAGTGTGCAAACTTTGAGCAAAATCCAATGGTTGACAAGAGAGTTATTCAAGCAAATGAGTTAGGGTTTCTGCAGCCCGAATGGCTGAATATGTAATTTTGTAACAGAAGAAATAATTTTCCCCTTGATGGGGACACCTTAGTGGATGTGAGGTTCCCAAGGCACAAGGGATACAATCCACTTTGCAAGAAGTAAAAATGACCAAAAGTCACGTTTCCCAATGAAATATTTTATTTCCCCAATGAAAATAATAAATGACTAGATATCTTAATTATTGGGTTGATGGGATAGAGAAGCTACCTCCTTGGGGGTGTAAGCCCTTTTACTTCCCAATGCAAGTTTCTCTAGCTAGGGTTTAAGCTAAGAGGGTGTATGCCCTTATACTTCTTTTAGCAAACCCTTGTTTAACCAATAACATGAAGCATAAAATGATGAAGACTATGGTGGGGGTGTATGCCCTTATAATTACCACCTAGATCCTAGCACAATGACCTTGAATTGAAAATAACAATAGCATTTTTATAACCCTAATTTGCACCATACATGCTTACCTGGCATCAGGCCATCTCGGATTCCTTCTTTGCCAAAACACTGCTGAACAACTCTTCTTAAAAACCCCTTTTATAAAGGCCCACACACCCTGCTCCATTACTGCATGCATGCACACACTAGTTGACCCAAGACAACCCGTGTGTACCTACAAAAGCATGAAAAAAGGAAATTTGTTGATGGAACACACAGCTTTGGGTAAGTTAACTAAACCTTTCGGCCATGCATGGCTAGAAATTCGACCAAATACCTAGCTTCTTCTAGCCTATAAAAGAAGGGTTAGGGGTCTCATTTGGAGGAGGAGAATAATAGTAAAGAAACTATACCTGATTGAGCATTCCCTTTGTCCCAACCTTTAGCCATCCTTGTGCAAAGAGAAGTATAGAGAAAAGCAGTTGGAAGACAGTGAAAGAGGAGCCCAGGATCATGATTAAGGAGCAGTAGCCGACTTTATCATTGTAAGGTATCATTGTGAAGTTAATAAAAGAATTTATTTTCCCATCCTGCCATATGAGATTGTCATTATTGGAATATTAATTGTATGATTGATTAAATCTCTAACCCATTAGTTCATATATAAAATGCATGTGGAATTCTTTGTTTGCCTTTAGTGAATGCAGGTCAACATTGGGAGGAGAGTTGCAGTCAAAGAACAACCAAGCGTGAAAAGGGATCGACATCAAACATGAAGAATAAGGTACGTCAACTTAATCTCTTGAGCCTTGTATTTACATATGAGTAATGGGGGTCTAGGCATGGGATGATGGCAAAAAGTAAGAATCTTTAGGTCATTTCTGCATGCATGATAAAACCCTTAGTGCTAGTCCGTAGGAGGGATTTCCCACCCACAACAGAATTGGCGACCATACTAGGGATCTCTAGGGTTTCTGGGAATATTTTTTGGGTATTTTTAAAGACTGGTTTCATTCCTTGTTTTTAAAGTTTCTGCAAAATTCTGAGCTAACAGAGATTCTGGTCTTCCATACCAGTTATCTCTATTTCTTTGCTTGACTGCATTTTTTTTTTCTTCTTTTCCGAGACCCACAGAGGTACACACGGCCTGTATAGGGCTTGCACACGTGTACCCGTGCCCTACATTCTCACAGCCCACATGTATACACTAGCTTAGGAAGTGTCAGTCGCGTGTATGATTCCATAAAATTTCTTTTAGAGAGGCATCCATCCTCTCCCCTGTCAGAAATAGTCCTTGCAGTCTATAGCTTAGGTTTCACCTCAGATTGGTTTGTTCTATGAAGTTTTCCTTGAATTGTTTTCTTTTTTCTATTAAAGTAAGTGTTTGAGTCTTCAAGAGAACCTGGTTCTCAGTACCAATAGTCTCTTCCTAGGATGGATTGCTTGGATTTTCATTTGTCTCAGAGTTTCAAAATACATGTGGCCTATATAAGGCCAGCACACGTGTACACGCGCTCTGACTTTACATAGCTCGTGTGCACACGCTTGATGTTGAACTGTTAGCAGTGTGCTTGTGAAGAAATTTTTTGTTGAAGGTGAGGTAATCATCCTTTCCTTTGACAAGAGTTATACCTCTCAGGTTTTTGGGTCTCTGTCATAGCGGTCAGTAACTTAGGTTTGATCACAACCATAGCTTTCTTTTTCATTAAGAAGTTTTCCTCAAAATTTTCTTTTATAGGGTTTTTAGACGAGTGTGAGAGTCTAATTTTAATTTTCTTGTGTGTGATTTTTAAAGTGACTCTTGCGATCTGCGCTTAGTCCACAAGTTTTCTTGGTTTTTACTTGTTGATATTTTTCTTTTTTTCTTTGTGAGCATTCAAATAAAATAAAATAAATTATTTCTTTGTTTGGTTAAATAGTGTTGTTTTGCATTAATAACCAGGGAAAAGTCTTTTCTTTCATAAGTTCCTAATGGTTTACTTATATCATAAGTAGCTCGTAGTCGAGTGAAATCCTTCTTTGAGTTTTTTGTTCAAAGATCTTAGAAAAATTTTAAGTTTGAAAAGTTGTTTAAGATTTGAGTTAAGTGAAGGTTTTTTGTTTCCAGCTTTCTGTTTATTTTGCTTTCGTCTTTAAAAAATCACTAGTTTCACTTTCATAACCTTTGACTTAAGACAAGCCATAAAAATTAACTCTAAATCTAAAATTCATTAGACTTTTTATGTTTGTAGGGTCAACCAACTAGTTTAGGGTTAGGGCCTTGAATTAGGTTGGAGAGGAAAATCTTCAAGGCCATTAAATCAAACATTGGATTCTGAGTTAGGGAGTGTCAAAGTCCAGTATCATGAAAGTTATCCAGGACCCCCCTCTAACACAGGGGCTAAAAACAAGGTCACGTGTGGAAAGGTAGTGGAGATAACCCCTCCAAAGCTGGACCAATCATAGTGGAGAACACATATAGAGGGCTTGTCTTAGGATTCCGTTGATTGCATTTGCCACGGAGCTTCGTGGGTCTCAAATCCGTTCAAGGTCCTCAGTTGTCTTCTAGACCACTTGCCTTCAATACCCTTGATAGGTTTTGGTCTCGATACCCTACTCATTGTGGTCTACTCGACTTTCGACTGTACCTGCCTGGTGACTGTTCGCACGCTGGCAACCTAGTTGTCGATCTTTTTAGAGACATACATAGGTGACTGCGGGGGTATACCGTGGTACCTAAGACAGACATCGGGCCACACTTTGCATATTATACCTGGAGGGTGCGTCCATGTTTGAGTTTCACTTGCACCGATAATTTTCTCTAGTGTTGGTTGTTGTAACTATTCTTCCAACTAGTTTAGTGTTTGCTTGTTTTATCTTGGAGGGACTTTTTTAGTGTGTGTTGTTTTTTGAATGAATAGAAATCCCTAGGGTGTCTTTGATATTCTCACACAGTGGAGTATCATGAGCTCCGTCGGTCACAAAGGCTTCTAGGCCTATCACCGGTTACACTGGAGCCACCTCTACCACCACTAAGGTGAAAGCTAGACCAACAAGGGTCTTTTGAAGCGACCAGGTCACAAGAAATTGTACCTGACCAACATCCAAAGGAAACAACCATTTTAGACTTTGGAGTGAAAGCTCTTGGTCCATCCAAAACTCCAACCATTGATCTTTCGGCACCCATCATCGTACCGATTCACCCTTACGAGTGCTAGACAGTGTCGCACGTAGCAATGGAAACAAATGTTGTCACTGCTCCTGGAAATTCTTCAATTCCCACTACAGTTGTCACCACAGGAGAGTTTCCACCTCCTAACCCACTGTCACCAGTCTGAGCCACCATGGTCTCAACCACCTCTACCTCTAATAGTAGTCCAACCCCATCTATGGCGGAGGCCACAACCCCTTTCAAACCGAGTGCGACAGGCCCTCCGTTCTCATATGGGATGCCTAGCTCAGGTACAAGTCCTGTACTTTACTACTCCACTTCACAGACTTTAGGTCTGGGGGCAGCGAGCTCTAACACTCCTTTGCAAGGCCACATGGGGGGCACTTCAGCTCCTTTTAATGCTTTCCCTTATAAGGGAGTTCATATACCTCCTTTGTCCCCTTCACTCAGTGGCACCCACCAGCAATCCATCGGGCCACCTACACACCATAGTTTATTTGGAGCAGGGAGTCAAGGACCACCTTCTCATAATATGTCGATAGGTTTGACACCATTTTATTTGTTCGGTGCATTTGGTAACAACACTTTCTTGTCAGTTGCTTTCCTGACTGAGGGAAACCCCCATTACGAACAACCTATTCCTATGCAGGGTACTATTCCTACACAGGGGGAAAACCCAGGAACTTCTTCTGCATTAGGGCCTTGGAATTATTGGCAGGGATGAGTTCCCTCATCAACAATGTTGATTTGGGGCAATTATTTTCAAAACCAATGGAACCCCGGACAAGGTACTATGCCTATCCGCATGGGATCGACATGGGGCAACCCTTCCCAAAGTCCTCTGAATGTAATGCATGCCCAACCATCTATGCCCTATTTTGGGAATCAACCGATGATGTTTCCTCACACACAAAATGTGTACGTTGGTCATGGCCATGGTTTTTACCATAAGCCAGGCCAGAAACTGAACGTTTCCTGGCAACCTGGTGCCAGTCAAACTCCAAGTCCCTTTTTCCATGGTTATCACCAACAACCCAAACTACCTTTCCTGGAAACCTTGCATTTTCCAGACTTGACAAGGTTGTTGAATGACCCTATCTATCACGATCCATGTTGGCCCCCTCTGTCGATGAAGTTTCCTTTGAACATACCAAAGTTCGAGGCCAAGCCTAACAAAGATCCATGAGATCATGTGACCACCTTCCATCTTTGGAGCTCGTCTAACTCATTGAAAGATGACTTCGTATAGTTGCGATTGTTTCAATGTACTCTCATAGGGAGTGCTGCGAAATGGTACATTGAGCTCGACCACTCAAGATACTCTTCCTTCGGCGAATTGGCAATGGCTTTCCTAAACCATTTCCAATTACCTATGAGATACGACGCTGACACATAATTTCTGGCCAATTTCGTACAGACAAAAGAGGACCATATCTTTGATCACATCCAAGAATGGAGACGTCGGAAGAGTTTAATTAAGGTGCCAGTCCCACTAGCATTCATGCTCGAGTGGTTTCTTAAGTCTTTGGTTCCACAGTTATCCAAAGACGTCATGACGTCGGGAGTGTTTTCCAAAGAAGATGCCATCATGAGAGCTCAACAGCTTGAGATAATCTACTCTCAGTCTAGTTTATTATACGATATCTTGCCAAATGCACCATGCTCAATACTTGATAAAACCAGACAGAGAGTTGGACCACATGTCGATGGTATTGTTGGTTTAGCACAAACAACGTCCACTGAGCAACTAACGAAGCAATTGTAGCAATTGTCTATACAACACATAGCAACCAGCCAAACTACTGTTTTGGCTGCTCCCCCTACTAAAACGTCAGATGTACACATAATACAATCGACAAATCAAAAGGCCACCCAACAAACTGAAGGAAAGAAAAAACAATGAAAGAAGGGTAAGGGGGATAAGAAACCCACTAATAATGTTGGCAGGGGAAACACTGAGAAATAGAAGGTGAGGTATCCGTGAAACCTGTGCACAGAAGACCACCCGACCCACCAATGTCTTGGGCTTGCAGAGGCCCAAAAGTTTGTGACATAGCAATAGCCTGGCATGTTAACCAATCCATTTCAACATGGGTAAAACCTAACCCAAGCCTCTACAAGCATGCAAGGGGGTAGTCAAGGACCCTCTCCATCTTTGAACAATCCCACATCTGTGAATGTGTATATGATGAACGGTGATGCTTTTATATCGACTAGAGTGCATGACTACAGTAAACCAATCACTTCTGAGAAGGGAAAAGAAGCCGAACTCCCATCTCTTCCTCTCTAGATCGAGAAGACTTTGGGTGAAACAATGACATGCATTCCAAAAGGCACGTTCAAAAAATCTTCTCACAACCCAAACGCAAGGGCTGCCCAAAACTATTCTTTGGTGGAGGATTTGTCTCAAACTCCTTATGAAATGTCCGCTTTGGAGGTCCTCCAAAGCTTCCCTTCGTAGAGGAAAGCTTTGTTAGCCACTTTAGGATCTACTGAGACTTGTAATCTGGGTACAATCATGCTGGATACAACTGACTAAAAACCTTGTCTGCCTTACCACATAGCTTTTCAGATAGTAGTGGCTCACCCCATGAAATCTTTTACTTGGAATATTTTCCACATGGTGGTTGATGAGGGCACCTCGACATGCGTTATGTCATTGGCATGTTGGAAGGCCATTGGTCATCCTGTTTTGTCTCTGTCACCTACTCTTCTCACTGATTTCAACAGTCGTTCAGTCCGACCACATGGTATCATTCCCTCTTTCCCCATGTAGTTAGGAGGGAAGACCATTTGCGTCGAGGTAGAAGTAGTTGACATGTCCCTTGACTACAATATCTTGTTAGGAAGGAGTTGGATTGTCTTTCTCCAGACCTGACCCTTCATTGGGGGTATCTGCGGTCTCGATGATTGATAATCCCCAACCAGGCGTAGTCAACGCAGGGGTTGGTTTGTGCCCATGTTTAATGGGTACCTTCGATTACCTACCCCCTCAAGGGGATGTCAAGTTCATATCCGATCACCATAAGGTGGAGATTTTCCAAGTTTCATCGTTTTGCACGACTTACTTCAACGATCCATGGATACTTCCTTCCCCATCAGCCATGGTGGAAGGGACAGGGAACCCGGGCATGTCCATGCCCTTGTCTGCAACTGAAGTCGTGTACTCTTTAGTCCAACAAGCTTCGGCCGACACAGATCCGACTCCTACACAAGAGTTAGATCTGATTCTAGAGCCTAGTTGGGCTCAAGGTTCTCTTGCTAACACTGATTCGTTAGACTTAGTATTTCCCTCCGACGAAGCATTAATTGAAGTAATGACTAGTCTGGAAAAACCTTGGTATGATCTCCATCACAGATCATACTTCCTCCCAGAGTTAAGTAGAATTGAAGCCGGAGAATTCACCTTGACTATGACTGGAGATAGGTCTTGTCCTATTAATCCCTTAGCTACACATGAGGTTTATGCCGAGGGTAATATGGAAACTATCGCTGAAACCATATCGATCAATATCTCCAGAACCATTGGCGTCGTGGAGAATGTTTTTGTCGGAGCTGACTGTTCCCCCGGAGAGATTCAAATCTACACAGATCTATTTAAATAATTCCACGAAATTTTTTCCTGGTCTTATGAGGAAATGCCAGGCATCGATCCAAAAATAGTCGAACATGAAATCACAACTTATCCAGATGCCAAGACTATTCAGCAGAAGCTTCATCCAGTTAATCCCAGGAAAGCAGCAGCCATTAAGGTTGAAGTTGAGAAACTGCTAAAAGTCGGTTTTATCTATCCTATCCATTTGACCTAATGGGTGTCAAATCCTATGCCGGTCAATAAGAAATAGGGCACGATTCGTGTATGTATGGACTTCTGTGATTTGAACAAGGCCTGTCCAAAAGATAATTTCCCCACACCATTCATTGACCAGATAATTGATGAATGTGCAGGTTGCGAGGCCTTCTCTTTCATGGACGGTTTTTCGGGATATAATCAAATACAAATAAAACCCGAAGACCAGAACAAAACGACACTCAATTGTCCATGGGGTACATTCGCGTATCGAAAGATGCCTTTTGGTCTTAAAAATGTTGGAGCGACCTTTTAGCGGGCCATGTCTTTTTCTTTCCATGATATCAAGCATATAGTCGAGGCCTATTTAGATGATTTAGCATCTCTATATCGCAAGAGAACGGATCATCCCACACACCTCCAACTTATATTTGAGCGATGTCGCTACTTCCAGATTTGATTGAATCCAAACAAGTGCATATTTTACGTAACATCAGGACGTTTGTTAGGTTTCATAGTGTCAACAACAGGGATCATGGTTGATTGTCTCAAGGTTGAGGCAATAATTTAGTTGCCTCCCCTACGTACAATCCTTCAACTTCAGAGTCTACAGGGCAAGGCAAATTTTTTAAGGCATTTCATCGCTAACTATGCCGAAATCACAAAGGGATTTATGCACTTACTAAAGAAAAATGTTCCTTTTTATTGGGACGATGCCGCTCAATGCTCTTTCGAAGCATTGAAACATGCCCTTACAACTGCCCCTCTGCTTCAGCCACCTAACTATGATAAGGATTTATTATTATACCTGGCTGCAGCAGAGTCAACCATCGCCATGGTCTTAGTTCAGGAAGATGATTTGTTCTCAGAATATGTGATCTATTACCTGAGCCGAGGCCTAGTTGGACCAGAACACAATTATTCTCATATCGAAAAACTTGCGTTGGCAGCAGTCCATGTTGTTCAATGGTTCCGTCATTATGTTTTGTTTCATAAGACCACCGTCATTATCGTTGTGAATTTGTTTCAATACATGTTGACATGACAGGTAATAGGTGAAAAGATCAGTAGATGGATAGTTGTCCTCCAGGAATTTGACATAGATTTCATTTCAGTGAAATCCAAAAAGTCACTGGTCTTCGCAGAACTTATTTCGAAACTTTCGGTTGAGTCAGGTGATGTTGTGCTTTAAGAGTCTCCTATTAGAGGAGATATGTTTCTAATCACATCTTCAGATCCCTGGTATAGAGATATACTTATCTATATCCATACTTTGAAGTGCCCCACCTCAACTTCTCGTGATGAGTGTCACCGTATACACCATCAGGCCAAGAATTATCTCATACTAGACTATACATTGTATCGAAGAGGTGTAGACTGCATACTGCACCAATGTCTCACTCACAAAGAAGTAGTTATCGTGCGTAACGGTTTCCATACCGGAGCATGTGGAGGTCATTTGTCTGGGTTGGAAACAACCAAAAATATTTTATGAGTAGGTTACTTCTGGCCGACACTAATCAAAGATTGTATCGAATCGGTCAAGAAGTGCCACCCATGTCAAATTTTCTCTTGGAAGATGAGGGCACATATTGGTCTCATGTTTCCAATCATCATAGTTGGTCCTTTCACCAAGTGGGGGATTGATTACACTACATGCAACCCTCCTTTAGCAAGGGGGCACTGTTATATCATTGTAGCCGTAGACTACTTCACGAAGTGGGTCGAAATGCCAACATTTAAAGATGATGGAGAGACTACAACTCTCTTTTTATTCAACCAGATAATAGCAAGGTTCGATGTCCTGAGAGAAATTGTGACTAACCATGGCAGTCACTTTCAGAACCAGATGATGACCGAGTTAACATCCAATCTTGGGTTGTGGAAAGAACATTTTTCACCCTACCACCCCCAAGCAAATGGTCAGGTGGAAGATGTAAATAAATCTCTTAAGACCATCCTACAACGAATGATCAACTCAGCCAAGTCAAATTGGCATTTGATGTTATACTCAGCATTATGGGCTTACCGAATGTTTGTTAAGACTGCAATCAGTTTCTCACCTTTTCAACTCATTTATGTGCTGGAAGCAGTCTTGCCTATTGAATGTTAGATCTCGTCCCTAAAGTTGGCAGTACAGTTATTTCCAAACACTTCTCCACTTGAAGAATGATTATTATACCTTGAGCGGCTCAATGAGTAGTGTCGTGATGCAGCCCTGGCCAATGAGGCTCACAAACATAAAGTCAAGTGTTAGTATGAATGGTCCATTCATCCTTGGATTTTCTCTGAAGGCGACCTTGTCCTGGTCTATGACCAAGATAAGGACCCCCTGGGGGCAGGAAATATCAAACCCATGTGGTTCGGACCTTTCATCATAAAAGAGGTTCTAAAAAAGGGTGCTTATCGTCTGGTTGACTTTGAGGGAAATGCTTTGGCGGAGCCTAGAAATGGGCTATACCTCAAGAAATATTACTCATAGGTAGGTCACCTTGGGTAACTTTTTTTAAAATATGTATAGTCTTTGTACTATTACTTTCTAGTTTCTTTTAGTATTATGGATGTGTCATTTTTTATGTTATCTTTTGTCACTGTGGCAGATGTCAAGTGAATCAGAGGTGCTCATTGGGTATGCAGATGGTGCTAGCCGGCACACTCGGAGGCTTGCCTCAGCAGCTTGGGTAATTTTTTCACCTCGAGGCCAGTTATTATCTTCCGGAGGTATATGCTTAGGTGACACCACTGAGTATAGTGCAGTTATTGAGTTGCTTCGTGACGCCCTGTCAATTAGTATCTCTCATCTCCAGGTCTATTTAGATGCTTAGTTGGTTGTGTCTCAGCTAAATAGAGTCTATTGTGTTCATGATCCAACTTTACATTGATGATTCCTTAGGGTACATCTCTTCAAACGAATCTTTGATTATATTACATATTTTCATGTTCCTAGGATATTAAACCAAATTACATATACTCTAGCTAATCAAATTTTAGACTGGCATCTCGCTCACATATAAAAAAACATACACATAAGCATGTAAATACATTTTTAAAGGGAAATATGATCCATAAGACACAAAAAGACATAAAAATCCATATATAATATCATAATCATCAGAGTACATATGTGGACCTAAGCGCCTCAAAAATATGACCAGTAACGAGTCATGGGGCTTATGCCCTCAAAAAATATATACAAGTAGTGCTCTTGTCACATGAAAAGTCTAGACTAACTAAGGTCAGGGTCTGTGGGCCATGTTGTAATGATCAACAACATTTTCCAAATGTTGAAACAGTAAGACCCACGTCCGTGGTGCCCCCACTACATGAGGCTGCATAGATGGTGGCAGATCCTCAATCTTTGCCATAGGGACTGTGTGGGTGAGTGAGGTAAAGTTTCGCTCGACTCGTCTCAAAACCCTCTCAAATTCACCAACTGGAAGCTCTCCTGCTGTTGTTGGTCCCCCTGAGGTGACAAGTGTGGCCCCTAGCCAAGGATGATGCTTGTTCCTCATGTAATCCATAGGTCGCACTGGTCCCACATCTGCACATAATAGACACATATCTATCAAATACTCTGGTATAAAAAAATGATATATAAAAAAAAAATTACATATGTTTCACAAAAAAAAAAAAAAAAAAAAAAAAAAAAAAAAAAAAATGATGCAAACTTACCCATCTCTCCTCGCTCCTCGCCAGGAGGTACCGATATCTTAGGATCTCTCAAGAAATCAATCCCAGTATAAGGGTAATCCTCTATGACTGGGATCTGTTGCGACAACCAAGAAAAGAAATCATCATCAAATGACTCATTGGTCCTTCCACCACCCTGTCATGGCAGTAACACTGCCAATCTACAAACCGCAGGAAGAGAGGCCTGATGTCCTCGTACCACCACTCGAGGACTGAAACTAGGAACTCTTTCAAAGAAGAAAGAGCATAGAATCATCCTGAACCCAAAGTTCCTATGCGTCCGCAACAGACAATCTATCAGCTGCCTCTTCATACAATCTAGTAGTGTAGTGCTCTAGTCAAATATCTGTGCATTTAGCATTGGACTACACAATTCATCTGTGCACAGGATGCCTGATGTAGAGCCATAAAACTAGTCATCCGGCCAATAAGCAACACAATCGCCTGTAGTGATAAATCAATGATCTTGCTTATGGGAACCTGTGAGCTTGATTGGTCTCTACCATCCTCACAATAAAGTCCTATCAGTTCCGATATGTTATGAGGCCCCGAAGGAAGTGTCTAGAAATTGACTGGTTCCCCTCTCCTGGAGAGGCCATTCAAAAAATATATGTCCTCTGTAGTGACTGCCCCTCTGACATAAAGGCCTCTACGTCGGGATGCCAATAATCAATCAAGGCATTCAGTAGCCTAGGTTGTGCCTTCATAAAAGGACATAGGAAGAACTTGAGCAACCCACATTGCATTAAGGCAACAATAGCATTGGGGTCTTCCCTGACCAACTCACTAATCTCCTCATGCTCTCTTTCCCTCTAGTGAACATCCATCCTGCAAAACACCAAGTTCAAGAGGGTTCACCCTTGCTTTTTAAAAAAAAATCATTAAATAAAGGGGTCCACACGGGCTGTAATGATGGCAGTCGTGTGTACACGCATGCAGTTTTTCCTCTTCCCAAGTGTACACACGACCTATCATAGGAAAGCTCACGTGGACCTAGGGTTGACCTTTTGAGGGTTGATGCCCCCCCAAAACTTGAAACTAAAAGAATAAATAAAGATTTAAATTGCAAGATGAGATAGTTTATACTTACTTGGTCCAGACGGATGGTCGTTTCATCCACTGTAGCTCCCAGAATCACCACTTTTATCAAAGGGTTTTTTTTGCTCCAGAGTCAATTTCCAAATCAACAATGGTGATAATGAGCTGCCAACTTCTATTTATAGACTTTTTGTCCCCTTTTTGTCATTTTTTTGGCCTCCCTTATCATTTTATTTAAATTGAAAACCATTTAGAGTGATTCGGGAATTGCATTGGAAGGTTATGATCGGGTAACAGGACATTTTTTGGGAGTTTTGGGTCACTTTTGACGGTTCGTGGGAAAAACCTCAGATGATCAACTTGAGCATATAGGTTAGGTTTCCACCCTGACTTTTGTATCTTGTTGTCTTTATCCCTTTTCCATAGGATCGATCCCATCAGGTTGCGACACAGAACCATCATTGTTGCTTTAGAAGTGTCGTGATTTGGTGGTAGAGCTTACCGGAACATGGATGCCCTAGGTAGATCCTGGTTGCGTTATGGTGTCCATGCTATCACTAATGAATGTAAGATCAAGATTCCTTTTTGTTTTTCTTGATTACGAGTTTGAACCTCATTTGCATGTTTCCTTTTCACTCTTGACCTCATGCTCGGGACTCCCAAAAAACATAATGGGTCTTCTTTTAAGCCATTTTCAGACCCTCTAAACATGAAAATATTGTCGAGCGATCTTGTGGCCTTTCATGCTCGTTAAACTGAAATTTGAAGTCACGTCTATCCGGTGGTAGTTTACCCCTTTTTCGGTCCGGAACGGTCAAATGTACGAACAAAGGTATACTCTAAGGAACTTTCATTCTCCAGAAGAGTACCCCCAGGGATCATTTTAACCATTTTTCAGGCCTAAGGGACTAAATGTATGAAAAAGGAACCCCCACGGAGTCCATAGTTAAGCTCTTTTCAGACTCCCTAAAATTGAAAAGATTGTCAACTGACCTTATTCTTTCACACTCATTAAATTGGTACAGAAGAACATTCATGACGAAGTCCATAGTTAATCTTTTTTCAGACTCCTTAAAAATGAAAAAATGGCCGAGTGATCTTATCTTTATCACACTCGTTAAAATGGTTTTGAATAGACATCTTTTCAGTGCTATTTTACCCCTTTTTCGAACTGACTAGACTACCTTCAAAAAAGGTACCCCAGTGGAGTCTCCTTTTATGTTTTTTCAGACTCTCTAAATATGAAAAACCACCGATCTTACCTTCTCTAGGCTCGTTAAACTCACATCGAAGGATGTTACCATTGTGTGTTTTATTAATCGCATTTGCATACCTGCATCTTTGGCCTAATGTTGGCTCCATGTTGCTCTCAACTGAACCATCTAAAGCATGCCTTATACACAAGCCCTGTAGCACTTTGCCTCTGCGTCTTGACACCTTTGGCCCCTGGAGGATTTTTCCCAAGTGTCCTTACTTTGAACATCATTCTTGTCCCTACACCTTGAACTTGTATGTTTGCAACACCCATTCCTCCTTTGTAACGTAACATTTTTTTATTCTTTTTCCAAAGTTATTGAAAAGACAAAAAAAAATCAAATATACCCCAAAAAGAGGAAGGGAAAAGTATTTTCTTTATTGGCAGCATAATGAGTCTCCCTTGGATAAAAAAAATATGTCTATTTGTTCATCAAACTATGGGGTTTAATACGACCATAGGAAGCTGTTCTCACTACATAGAGATGTGTCCTCCTCCGTTTGGTTATTCTTCCAAACATATGGAGAGTTTGTGTTGCCTCCTGCCTCGTAAACTTATGTTAATGCCATGTTGCCTGAGTCTCATAATTTTTCATGCTATTGTCCAAGGGAAGTTTTTACCAAGCCTGAGTCGGCCCCTCTACAGTTTGTCTCTTGCCCTCATGCCCGACCATCCTGAATGTCCAATCAAGTCTTTGTTTGAAATCAATAAATCCTTCAGTTTGATCATCAAGATTCTCTAGTCCATGACCAACGAGCCATCGAAGACCTATGGGTAGTGAAGTCGTACACTCATATTACACTCCTACCCGAGTTTTGAAGATTTTGAAGTTTTTGATTGAGCTCCGAAGACCTCTTCTACAGCCATCAGGCCTTACCATATTCTAGAAGATGGATACTCTACACGTATATCTTTTTTATTTCGAGATGTAGCTCCGCTATGCATTGCTCACGGCTACACTTTATATAGTTATATGACATGGATCTATAGTGTATTTGATTGGTAGCCATGATTTTATTTTATCCCAAGCATGGGTATGCCCGCCTCAGTGAGACAATTATTATTTTGCAGACGACACCTCCCGATTTCTGGTCCCTGGGCTCACTTGTTCGGCACATCGGTGAAGATTGTTAATGTATTTCATCCATCGGATGCTCTTCTGACCTCACACATTAGGGGGCATCTGTTATAACCCTAATTTTCACCAGACATGCTTACCTGGCATCAGACCATCTCATATTCCTTCTTTTCCAAAACACTATTGAACAACTCTTCTTAAAAACCCCTTTTATAAAGGCCAATGCGCTCTGCTCCATTACTACATGTGTGTACACACTAGCTAACCCAAGACAACCGCGTGTACCTACAAAATCATGAAAAAAGGAAATTTGTTGACGAAACACACAACTTTGGGTAAGTTAACTAAACCTTTTGGCCATGCATGGCCAAAAATTTGACCAAATACCTAGCTTCTTCTAGCCTATAAAAGAAGGGTTAGGGGTCCCATTTGGAGGAGGAGAATCATAGTAAAGAAACTATACCCGATTGAGCATTCCCTTTGTCCCAACCTTTAGCCATCCTTGTGCAAAGAGAAGTATAGAGAAAAGCAGTTGGAAGACAGTGAAAGAGGAGCCCAAGACCAGGATTGAGGAGCAGTAGCCAACTTTATCATTGTAAGGTATCATTGTGAAGTTAATAAAAGAATTGTTTTTCCCGTCCCGCCATATGAGATTGTCATTATTGGAATATTGATTGTATGATTGATTAAATATCTAACCCATTAGTTCATATATCAAATGCATGTGGATTTCTTTGTTTATCTTTAGTGAATGCAGGTCAGCATTGGGAGGAGAGTTGCACTCAAAGAACGACCAAGTGCGAAAAGGGATCGACATCAAACACGAAGAATAAGGTACGTCAACTTAATCTCTTAAGCCTTGTATTTACATATGAGTAATGGGGGTATAGGCATGGGATGATGGTAAAAAGTAAGAATCTTTAGGTCATTTCTGCATGCATGATAAAACCCTTAGTGGAATCTTTAGGTCATTTCTGCATGCATGATAAAACCCTTAGTGCTAGTCCATAGGAGGGATTTCCCACCCACAACAAGCATGAGAGTAAAAACCATACCAATTCAAGGAAAAACGCCAAGATAATTCACCACAATAGAAAGAGATAAACCTTGCAAGGCTAGTGCATCACTTCCATCAACCATAACATCAAGAGATAACCATAAACAAGAACCAAAAGATACAATATTTTCAAATATAATGAAAATTTCAGACCAATACTTCTCACAGTGAGATCGGAAGAGAGAAGTAAAAATGACCAAAAATCATGTTTCCCAATGCAATATTTTATTTCTCCAATGTAATAATAAATGACTAATGCTCGTAATAATTGGGTTAATGGGGTCATGCAAAGAAAGAGCTAGAGAAGCTACCTCATCGGGGGTGTAAACCCTCTTACTCCCCAAGGCAATTTTCTCTAGTTATGGTTTAATTTAAGAGGGTGTATGCCCTTATACTTCTCTTAGCAAACCCTTGTTTAACCAATAAAATGAAGCATAAAATGATGAAGACTATGGTGGGGGTGTATGCCCTTATACTTCCCACCTAGCTCCTAGCACAATAACATTGACTTGAAACAAATAATAGCATGAAAGTAAAGGACATACCAATCCAAGGAAAAATTACAAGATAATCCACCACAATAGCAAGAGATAATCCTTCCCAGGCTAGTGCATCACTTCCATCAACCATAACATCAAGAGATAACCATAAACAAGAACCAAAAGATACAATATTTTCAAATATAATGAAAATTTCAGACCAATACTTCTCACAATGAGGGAGAGTTATGTTAAAATGAGATCTTATGTTCTCTTATTTATACAAAATGTCACCAAGGTGAATTGTCCATAATTAAGGGGCAAACCACAAGAATAGGGGTCAAAACCCACAATCTTTCCTCCTTTAACAAAGTAATATTAAAAAATTCATCTAAATTTTCTCTTTTGCACAAATAAACCTTAATTTTACATGGACATCTCCCATTTAGGGGACATTTTTCCACTTAGAAGAGGTCGTTGGTGTTATAGAATCATGGGTAGGCCTCCAAAGGCCATATGTCAATAATATAGACAATCTCCTCATGGTGAAGGCCCTCTTCTCCTCAAAACTTCCATGTGTAAATGAGTGGCACCTCACCACCAAGCCCTAACCCCCTTAGGTGACGTCATGCCTCTAGGAGTGATGGTTTTCCTCTCCTAGGAAAAACATTTGGCATGTGGGGGATAGGCTATGTCATCCAAGTAATCTTAAGGCATTCCAAGTCTGATCTTTCTCATCTGAGCCCTTGGCATCCAACTCGTGGGCTTGTATCCCCATAGAAGCCCAAGCTAGGCTTGTTCTCCCAAAACTATCCACCAACTAGGTCCTACAAAGACAAATGAGCACTCCCTCTAAGGATCTCAAGTCATAACATCATGATAAGTGAATCCAATCAATAAATTATCCATCTAAGCATGTGCATCAAAGATAACTATATCAAACAATTAAATGCTAAAAGACACCATGCGACTTGTCAAGCTTGAATATAGGAGGGTTGATGAGGTGTCCTATTGGGTAGATCTTTCCCTAGGTCAAGGAGAGATTCCAAGAGATCCCTCTCTAAGACATGTAAAGTGGATTAAGTGGTTGGGGTCAATACTCAATGGGAATAAAGCTCATGACATACAAGGGGTCGTAGTGTCTCATTCATGGGTGCCTTTGTTGCCTTTGTAGAGGGTGTGTGGTACCTTCATCTGCAATGCACTTTTTCCAGGCCCATCAATTTCCTTTTATATTTCTTTCAATATAGAATAAGAATAGGTCGAAGGTCATTTCCCTGGCGTGGTGACTAGATGATGACAATGTCACCCAAAAACATCTAGTGGAAATGAGAAGGTTGGTTCGTGATGAGACCCCCTTTCCTCATCCATGCAACTAAGAGCCATTACCTTGGTTTGGTGACCAAATGATGGAAATTTCATACCACTATATTTTCATGGATGTGATAGGTTAGCTCATGATGAGACCTCCTATCCTTCAACTAACCATTTAAGAATTCTTTATTATATTGTGGGTCCCCTTTACTCAAAGATAATAATTTCACTGCTTTCTTGGGCGATCCCTGGGCGAATCATCTTTAAGGTTTATACAAGGCTTCGATATTTTACCCAACATCAACCTCTTTGGGCCTTCAACCCCTTCTTCCCATAGAATGAGGGACAGCCCCTTTTCGGGTCAATACACCCTAAAATCCCAAGAGATAAGGAAACAAAGGGGAATAGTGATGGAAAGTGGTAATTATGGTCGGGAACGGTACGATGGCCCTTTAAGGGAGTCCCCAGTAGCAAACCCATCCCCAAGGAAGACCACTTACTAGGGAAGAATGTCAACCACCAAGGTGAAGTAGAGAAAAAGGAATAATGTCCAAAACTATATCATGAAATCTATAGAAATATAAGGTACACCATACTAAACTGGCTTAAATATTCAAATGATGCTCACCATAATACTGACTTGTACCTCATGGATGATGCTCACCATAATACTGACTTGTACCTCATGGAGAAAGGCCCACTGCCTTCTTGATGCTAGCTGATGTGGTGGATTCCATATGGAAATATGTGACCATCTATGGTGGTGAGAGAGGCTTACATATATGAAAAAGGGTATTATTGGTCATGTAGTCTCTTGGCACTCCATATCTACAACCCGAGGGCCTCAAGACACAATCTCCTTATTTATCCACAAAATGGAGATAACAATGCTTATTTTCAAGGGAAATTTTTAAACCTATGTTGACCATTCTGTAGTTATCCTTTAACCTTGCAAGTCATCCTTCCCAAGTCATGTCTCATCATCACAAGTATCAGTCTCTTCGTCTGATCACTTCCAAATATTTGGCCTTCTGCCACCTCTCATGCTAGATGATGGAGGATGCCTTAATGCCTTCCTTCCAGTGGGTTACCTCCCATTGAATTCAACACATCTTTCTTTGGGAGAGGGATATAAAATTATGTTTGGTACCTTGTGTCTTGTAGTCATCAGTGGAAAGTTCGCTCACTATTGATAGTGGGAATACCTAAATGTCCCTTGCTCAATAATTTCTACTAGGTGTTCGATGTCATTTCATTCATTCACACTTGTTAGATAGTACCATGGTACCTTGACTTCCATTATCATTATCGATGGGTTGTCTCACATTTGTTAATGATACACCTCAATGACCAGTAATCAAATGATGTCTCACTATGTTTGACTCAGAATCATCTATTCACATAGTGTAGACTTGTACCATGACAAATCATTATGAATACTTTAGGTGAAGTACGAGCACCACCTCTTTTGTGCTCCTTCCCAACTCATATGGTTCCATCTCACAAACATTAGTACTTGGAGAGGATCAATTTTTTCATTCTCTTGGTTCCAGATATCCTCTTCTCTTGATATTGACACATAGCCCCACTATGTATCTATTCATGGCTATGATCTACTTTGACATGGATCCATTGTGTATTCCTTGTGGCCATGATTTCTACTTAATATTTACCACATGGATCAACTGTGTATTGTTCATGGCCATGGAAATTAGTCATACTTTCATGTGTACCATGTATCGACAGTGTATTTTCTTTGGCGGTTATGCTTTATCACTCATGAGAATGGGTATGCCTGACTTGGAAAAAAAAACTCTTGCTTGATCTTTGCTGACGGTTATTATTTTTGGATCAGTTTTTCGGGAACCTCCATGGATACTTCAGTGCATCCTTTCCTCTCAGAGTTCATAATGTATTTCTTCCATCGTTTTTCCCTTCCGAACTCACACATTAGGGGGCATCTATTATAGCACAAAATGCCACACCTATGAATTTGTGCCATGTCCCAACCCTTTCCCAATGCTTGCTAGACTTTTCCCCAAAAGACCTCTCAAAAATCATTTAAAAAACATGCCCTAAGAGAATATCCATGGGTTTTCCTAGTGCAACACACAAACATGTTGACGATTAAAATTGCAACGAAGTTTTTCCTGAAAAGTATTGCTAAGCCTATTATTTAAAAGATAATAATACTAGTAGGTGGGACCCCCTTGTAGATTGGAGATCAATTCTGGTTCTTATTTAACATTGCGCTACTATTTGACACTGCTTACATGGTGATATAATATTGGTTTATTAGCGATGTATATGGCATGTTCTGTGTTTTTCCGTTGCTCTAGGCTCAAGTTTTACAACGGCCTATGTTATCATTGTTAGCACTGCTATCTATTATTTGGATCTATTACCAGGAAACCTGCACATTGAACATGTTAGCAATAACATATACAAGCATTTGGAAAGAAATGAAGGCAAAAGCAATATAAAAGCAAAGGGATTAAACTATTCTATACTAACATGCTACACTATATGCATTAAAAGGAGCGTGGTAAATCCTAGCTAACATATGATAGCCATGCGATTTATTGAAGTCAAATAGAAACATAGTGACATGCATTACTATATAGTGGAAATGGTAATATATGAGTGGTGTTCTTGGAAATTAAAGGTTGTTGGTTTCGATGCATGTTTCAAATTGGATGATTTTTTAGATTATTGGTTGGCGCGTACTAAGAGATTGAATGAACTTGAGTGTGGAGGTGACATGCATTTACTACATGTTACCCCTACTCCTTCCACTGGCCACCACCCTAGTTGGGTTATTGTTCAACTAGGTCTTGTTGTGGTTAAGCTCTGACTTTCAAGTAGAAGGGAACCGCTCGGCCAACTCACGTTTTAAGGTGTGTTGATTACCAGTATGTATTTTTTGGCCATCCATGAGGCTGCTCTATTTATGAAATGGATATTGTCTTGAATGTATGGGTTGTGCTTTCCTTAATTTTTGCAAATGTGTGAAATTGTGATTTTTCGAATGAAGTGTTTATGGTTTTCTCTAAAAAAATGTTTGAAGTCACAACACTATTGGTCACCATGAGTGTTAGAATCCATAAAGGCTCTCTGTCGTCCTTTCTCGTTTAGTTGGAGGGTTTTAATTTGGTCTGGAGTGGCTGGTTGTATTCACACATTTTATACCACATACCCAGTCTTGAATTTTATGGGGTTTAATGGGTTTGGAATACCTGGTCATACTGAGCATTATTTTGAGCATTGGGTTGTTCATGCTTTTATTGGTCATGTAGTAGGTTATATTGCTTCTTCTCGGTTCTGCTTCTTATCAACATTGTTATTTGGTTGGCTGGGAGAGCCACGAGGTTTATACCCTATGTGTGCTAATTCATTACAAATCCCAAATGGAACTTGGCTCCTCTCCTCATAGCTCTCCTGTCATGAGATTCATCACCCTGGCCATGAAGTAAATTGTGGTGTTCTTTGTGTGTACACCATTGGTCTTGGAGGTTTTCTCCATTGAGAAGATTCAACCTCAGTATCCGTGTGTGGGTCACAGGGAAAACCCTTAACTCCTCGATCCTGAGGGTTGATAGAGAAGACCATTGTTTCTTATCGGGTTTACTATTGGTTGTTATGTATTGTTGAAAGAAGTAATTACCGACTCGACCAAAGTTGATTGTATGATAGTGGTGTTGGTTTGGTCTCTGGTCACTGCAATTGTTATTATTGGATGGAAAAGATTGACATTTTTAATTAGAATGAATTGTTAAATCAAATACACAACTCTTGCCTCCTTGTGTTTATTGAATGGATAACCCAACACTGTTTAAGATTGATTAATGTACAATAATGTTTCACGCTTGATGCATTGGTATGGGTGGCGTTCTATAGCATGAGTCAATGATTACTATAAATATGTGTTTTAATGGATTAATGATCATTGCAATCAGGTGGTTATGACAGTTCCATCCATTGTATAAATATGGTTATTCAATTACATCGTAAGGGATGAACCCATGTCTTACACAATATGGTTTTGATTATAGTTTGGTTGATTTGAGCAATCATGTGGCTGTCTCCTTGTGTTGGATTGAAAAATTGGCATGATAGGTTGAGTTAATCATACTGTTGCTGTGTGTTTTAAAATTTTCAAAAGGGAATGCCACATTGTGGTAGTTATGGTGTGGTTATCCACTGTGTATGCTACACATATTTTGGTTGTTCCCCTAGAGAAAATCACAGAGTTTTTGAAC